>JAHPZR010006750.1:52500-103098 GCA_019787425.1 Platygyra sinensis | reverse complement strand
TTTACCTACCATTTCCTTTACCCAACAGTTCAGACGGTATTCCCTTTTGAGTAGATGCAGTCCCCGTTTACAAAACCTTTCTTCTTGTTTTGTTCTTATTTAGCGTATTTTATCGTGTTTTGCCTACATTCAGTGGCCCCTGTTAACAGTAGAGAATTATATGAGCAATTGAAACCCTCACCCCCCGATCACATACTTGGAATGTGATAAGATCTCATTTCATTTCATTCTTTCTTTCCCTTTGTAGATGACCAAGCCCCAGTCCTTCTCGGTTCTTCTGCAACTTCCTTCTCGACAGCTGGAGAGCGTGTTTGAGGTAACCACATTGATAAAAAACTCCACCTAAAGCTCGTAATATGAATTCTCCTTTGCGCTCGGTCAGACATTTGTTTTATCAACGTCAGTTACCAAAATTCAGTTTTCACCAAGACGATATTCTTAATTCTAATGTATTCCCAGTTTGAGTTCTCCGTTTAGTTAAGTTTAACCAAGTCATGACAACCGAATAACAACTTGCTGCCAGAATTGTGATAATTATGATAATTGTATTTCTAATTATTCAGATATGTCCAGAACTCAAGGAGAACCTAGTTGCGCATGTTCAGTCGTTCACTCCTCACCAGGTAAGCTCCAGGGTTTTATCGTTCCCACGTGAGCCCGGCTGTTTTGGACTATGCCTATATTAAATCAATAGAGCACTTCTTCCGTGTTTACATAGCCTTATCTAAACACGAGGAGGGTTGGGAGAATTTGAAACAGTTACACAATCCCGAGTTATGTTCTCAGTTATTTTATAATAAAGTTTATAAACAGTCAGATATAAGGAGATACCAATGTGTGAAACACATCAAGAAAATCGTTTCCAGATACATCGAGAGCACTTTTCATAATTTTTTAAGAGTAGTATGTATCTAACAGAATATTGGTGTAAAATGTTTGTTGTTTTGCCATTTCCCAGCGAGCACATATTCCAAGGTCGCTACTTCAAATCTTAGACAAGGACGGAAAGAAGGAAGAGAAAAAGCCTAAAGTGGAAAAACCAGACAAGGAACAGATCGACCCTGAAGACGAGGACGAGTCGACGAAAGACGACAAATCTCCGAAGCGGACACGATCGCACTCGAGAGAATCGCTGAAAGACAAACGAAAATCGCGCAGATCACGCTCTCGCTCCAGGTCACCTCGAAAGAAACGAGAGAAAAGCGCTGGTGAAGAGAGTGCGAGTGAAGGAGAAATAAACTGAAAGACGGTGGAGCAAAGGTGGTTACATGGCATGCGAAGTTGAGTTAACGTTGTCGTACAGGAAGACTACGAATACCTAAGTCAAGTTTTCCCGCGTCTCCAAGAAGAAACCGTGGTTCGCGGTGCGAGGAGAATTCCATATAAACCGACCTTAATTAGTGTGGCTAGCATTAGTAGACAGACGTCAATCTTCGCGGGCTCAATCTCCTCTCTACCCTACCCCCGACAGAAGTTCTGCTATATGATGACATTTTCTCGCGCAATAAGTAACCAGTCTGAGACTCTACACTCCGTAGAATTACGACATCTGTATGGCTTTTCTCGAAAGGACTGCAGAATACTGTCACGTGACCTTGCCAAACTTTTAAAGAGCGTGCTTTAAAATCACTAAGATTACCGAGTTTGAGATCGTTTATGTCTAAATGTACGTTTTTACAGCTCTTGAAAGGGTTATCAAAGTACGAATACTTGTCTTGAAAACGTCACTTTTCCAGCGTAAAAAATCTTTGAATGCTTCCATCTTCCTAACAGTCATCATATAAATGTAAATGTAATGTAATTTGTTTACCCACGGAGCACCAAGGAGTTCACAAGAACTCGTTCAGAAATATCTGTGCATTCCAGGATCGAATTGGAATTTGGAAATGTTGGTTTTTAAGGAGAGGGGAAAACCGGAGTACCCGGAGAAAACCCTCTCGGAGCAGAGAAGAGAACCAACAACAAACTCAACCCACATATGACGCCGGGTCCAGGAGTCGAACCCGGGACACATTGGTGGGAAGCTAGCGCTCTCACCACTACGCCATCCCTGCTCCCCCGGTTACTCCAGGGTCGCCATAAAATCTTGTAATTAAACATCAATTATCTCAAACTCTCTAATCCTACCTATATGACTAACAAGGTCATGTGAAAGGGCTCTGCACAGGGACGTAAGTACACTATAGGCAAAGACACAATTCCTGCCGGTGACTTCTTATCACGGGAGTCTGACAACAACGAAGAGACTAGTCGTGATGATCGCGACCATTTTTTTTCCGTTGACTGTCAATTGACAATGAAAAGCGCGGAGGTGACGAAACCTCACCGAACCGGCCATGCCATTATGTGGAAACTGACTGGAGAGAAATACTGGAAATGTGCGAGAGTGATTCTAGTCACGTTCTTTTTAATTCAACACAAAGGTTAAACTTCGCTGGATAGTGTGATCATGTGGTTTTGTAAGTTTAAAGTGAAACATTTTCTATCAATGTACAGGTTCTCTAGTTGTAACTTCTAAAGGAACAGTGAAATATACGCACCAGCCTCAAACCTATTGTGTTTATACGTTTTCTTGATCACCTGTCAAAGCTGATCATGAAGGGCAACTGGCGAATATTCTCCAAGACGACGCGTTTATGGACTGACATGCAATTGAGGTCCGTAAACTCGCAAATGAAGATCGAGGCCATGTTGACTGGTTGCTTGCGGGATAGGACGGGCAATCCCGAGCGAGAAAGTGCCATCTCCCGCACTCGAGTAGTTAATCACAGCGCAGAATTTGGTCCACCATAAAAGCTCAATACAGTACCTTGCAGACCTACTCACTTGTAAGCTGTCAAAAAACATCTTATAATAAGAAGCCTTGGCACGGGACTGGATTACCTATAGAACTAGAAAGTAGCGATCGATGTCAAACATGTTTGGGCTTACTTTCGACTTGACTTGAAACTGAAAAGTCCCGGGAAGAAAATCAAGTGAAGATTCCTTGCAGTCGCACTTGGCGTATGCTGGAAAGATTTCGGCATGAAACTCGAACAGTAAATAATCGAAAATAAGGAAAACTTGTCATTGTCAAGTCGCCATATCATCATCATGCCAATTGTCATATTTTCCTATTATTTTCCTTCTTTCTCTTCTAATTCCAAAACGCTATCTGCCGATAACTAATAATGATTGCTTTTCTACGGACTGTTCGGTCTGCAACAAAAATAATCTCAACTTGATTAGGTCCCGCCACGGACCACTCCGGACTTATTTGAAAACACAGCTTTATTTTTACGACTGGACGTGCTGCCCATACTAATCCATCACGAAAACGGCCCTTTTTGAAAAGGATGACCTCGTGATAATTCGGATTTCTGTGACAGAGTTTTTTAAACACAGATCCAAAATGACCGGTGAATGTTGCATTTTCAAATTTCTCCGGCATAGTGTGGACGGAACAGTTCAATACGTTTTCAGTGTGGAACGTGCGTTTTCAAATTCCTCCGTTGCCAGTTTAAACAGGCCTTAGAGAAGGCATCCACCGAAATTTTGTCCAAGATCTAATCTCGTTCCAGAAAAGTTTGTTTTCTACTTAATCATTTCATAATGAGTTAAAATAGGGCCTCGATTACGCAAACCATTACCCTCTTTCAGGTGTTGTGTTAGTTGCGGCGCAGCGCGCGAAAAAATAACAAAAAGTGTTTTCTCTCACCGAGCGTTTTTTAATTTATTTTTGTCGCGGGCTGTCGCGGGCTGTTTTTTCTCGCTGCGCTCTAACTGACTGAACGCCTGGAAGAAGCTAGCAAACCATTTGTAGTTATGACATCACTGCTATTACGGAGCTTAACCAATAACCACGGCCACGGCCTGCAAACAACGCCTCGTAAAAAATATGAATTTATATTTTACCTTCGGATTTCGCTGTTATCTAGACTCTATCTAGATCTGTTCAGTGCGCATGTTCGTCTCAGAACTTGCTCAAGCTAAATATGTAACGCCAGTGTTCAGTTCCAAATTAAAATACGAAAAATTAGCCTCCGTCATTCGCATTCTCCAAAATACTCAGAACTTTGTCATTTTGCAGAGGACAGCAAAGAAATGTACAAAGATTTATAACGCACATGCACAGCCATTGTTCTTGTCATTAAAAGTGCATTAGCATAAGCATAAGACAAATAAGTGGGTTCGTTCTTCTGCTTCTGCTTATGCTTATGTCGCGGGCCCAGGGGGGGTACTCGGGATTTCAAGTGACGAGGATGATCAAATGGAGCGAAAACTCAAGCCCCAAAAAAATCCCTAGGGCTCCAGCAAAACCCAAAAGAATCCCTGAAACAAAAATTAACCCCCAAAAAATCCCATGCCGAATTTTGTGGCCCTTTAAGGTTCCAAGTCACAGCCGAAAGAAATCAAAAGTTCACTAAAGCAAAAGGGAATTTCTGTGACGGTTAAGCCACTTGACTGAATTGAAGCGGTTGAAGTCTAGTACACGGCCGGGCACCACGGGACAATGCAGGCGTATAACATGTGCAATGTAAAACGACTCCATAGTTAACTATTAAGGAGGCTCGAAAGGGTTTTTCGTTGCTATATTGCTTGTGAAACGATGGATGATTACAAAGAAGGATGTTTAATGGTGTGCATGTGCGTTATAAATCTTTGTACATTTCTTTGTTGTCCTCTGCAAAATGACAAAGTTCTGAGTATTTTGGAGAATGCGAATGACGGAGGCTAATTTTTCGTATTTTAATTTGGAACTGAACACTGGCGTGACATATTTAGCTTGAGCAAGTTCTGAGACGAACATGCGCACTGAACAGATCTAGATAGAGTCTAGATAACAGCGAAATCCGAAGGTAAAATATAAATTCATATTTTTTATGAGGCGTTGTTTGCAGGCCGTGGCCGTGGTTATTGGTTAAGCTCCGTAATAGCAGTGATGTCATAACTACAAATGGTTTGCTAGCTTCTTCCAGGCGTTCAGTCAGTTAGAGCGCAGCGAGAAAAAACAGCCCGCGACAGCCCGCGACAAAAATAAATTAAAAAACGCTCGGTGAGAGAAAACACTTTTTGTTATTTTTTCGCGCGCTGCGCCGCAACTAACACAACACCTGAAAGAGGGTAATGGTTTGCGTAATCGAGGCCCTATTTTAACTCATTATGAAATGATTAAGTAGAAAACAAACTTTTCTGGAACGAGATTAGATCTTGGACAAAAATTCGGTGGATGCCTTCTCTAAGGCCTGCTTAAACTGGCAACGGAGGAATTTGAAAAGGCACGTTCCACACTGAAAACGTATTGAACTGTTCCGTCCACACTATGCCGGAGAAATTTGAAAATGCAACATTCACCGGTCATTTTGGATCTGTGTTTAAAAAACTCTGTCACAGAAATCCGAATTATCACGAGGTCATCCTTTTCAAAAAGGGCCGTTTTCGTGATGGATTAGTATGGGCAGCACGTCCAGTCGTAAAAATAAAGCTGTGTTTTCAAATAAGTCCGGAGTGGTCCGTGGCGGGACCTAATCAAGTTGAGATTATTTTTGTTGCAGACCGAACAGTCCGTAGAAAAGCAATCATTATTAGTTATCGGCAGATAGCGTTTTGGAATTAGAAGAGAAAGAAGGAAAATAATAGGAAAATATGACAATTGGCATGATGATGATATGGCGACTTGACAATGACAAGTTTTCCTTATTTTCGATTATTTACTGTTCGAGTTTCATGCCGAAATCTTTCCAGCATACGCCAAGTGCGACTGCAAGGAATCTTCACTTGATTTTCTTCCCGGGACTTTTCAGTTTCAAGTCAAGTCGAAAGTAAGCCCAAACATGTTTGACATCGATCGCTACTTTCTAGTTCTATGGGTAATCCAGTCCCGTGCCAAGGCTTCTTATTATAAGATGTTTTTTGACAGCTTACAAGTGAGTAGGTCTGCAAGGTACTGTATTGAGCTTTTATGGTGGACCAAATTCTGCGCTGTGATTAACTAATCGAGTGCGGGAGATGGCACTCTCTCGCTCGGGATTGCCCGTCCTATCCCGCAAGCAACCGGTCAACATGGCCTCGATCTTCATTTGCGAGTTTACGGACCTCAATTGCATGTCAGTCCATAAACGCGTCGTCTTGGAGAATATTCGCCAGTTGCCCTTCATGATCAGCTTTGACAGGTGATCAAGGAAACGTATAAACACAATAGGTTTGAGGCTGGTGCGTATATTTCACTGTTCCTTTAGAAGTTACAACTAGAGAACCTGTACATTGATAGAAAATGTTTCACTTTAAACTTACAAAACCACATGATCACACTATCCAGCGAAGTTTAACCTTTGTGTTGAATTAAAAAGAACGTGACTAGAATCACTCTCGCACATTTCCAGTATTTCTCTCCAGTCAGTTTCCACATAATGGCATGGCCGGTTCGGTGAGGTTTCGTCACCTCCGCGCTTTTCATTGTCAATTGACAGTCAACGGAAAAAAATGGTCGCGATCATCACGACTAGTCTCTTCGTTGTTGTCAGACTCCCGTGATAAGAAGTCACCGGCAGGAATTGTGTCTTTGCCTATAGTGTACTTACGTCCCTGTGCAGAGCCCTTTCACATGACCTTGTTAGTCATATAGGTAGGATTAGAGAGTTTGAGATAATTGATGTTAATTACAAGATTTTATGGCGACCCTGGAGTAACCGGGGGAGCAGGGATGGCGTAGTGGTGAGAGCGCTAGCTTCCCACCAATGTGTCCCGGGTTCGACTCCTGGACCCGGCGTCATATGTGGGTTGAGTTTGTTGTTGGTTCTCTTCTCTGCTCCGAGAGGGTTTTCTCCGGGTACTCCGGTTTTCCCCTCTCCTTAAAAACCAACATTTCCAAATTCCAATTCGATCCTGGAATGCACAGATATTTCTGAACGAGTTCTTGTGAACTCCTTGGTGCTCCGTGGGTAAACAAATTACATTATATTTACATTTATATGATGACTGTTAGGAAGATGGAAGCATTCAAAGATTTTTTACGCTGGAAAAGTGACGTTTTCAAGACAAGTATTCGTACTTTGATAACCCTTTCAAGAGCTGTAAAAACGTACATTTAGACATAAACGATCTCAAACTCGGTAATCTTAGTGATTTTAAAGCACGCTCTTTAAAAGTTTGACAAGGTCACGTGACAGTATTCTGCAGTCCTTTCGAGAAAAGCCATACAGATGTCGTAATTCTACGGAGTGTAGAGTCTCAGACTGGTTACTTATTGCGCGAGAAAATGTCATCATATAGCAGAACTTCTGTCGGGGGTAGGGTAGAGAGGAGATTGAGCCCGCGAAGATTGACGTCTGTCTACTAATGCTAGCCACACGAATTAAGGTCGGTTTATATGGAATTCTCCTCGCACCGCGAATCACGGTTTCTTCTTGGAGACGCGGGAAAACTTGACTTAGGTATTCGTAGTCTTCCTGTACGACAACGTTAACTCAACTTCGCATGCCATGTAACCACCTTTGCTCCACCGTCTTTCAGTTTATTTCTCCTTCACTCGCACTCTCTTCACCAGCGCTTTTCTCCCGTTTCTTTCGAGGTGACCTGGAGCGAGAGCGTGATCTGCGCGATTTTCGTTTGTCTTTCAGCGATTCTCTCGAGTGCGATCGTGTCCGCTTCGGAGATTTGTCGTCTTTCGTCGACTCGTCCTCGTCTTCAGGGTCGATCTGTTCCTTGTCTGGTTTTTCCACTTTAGGCTTTTTCTCTTCCTTCTTTCCGTCCTTGTCTAAGATTTGAAGTAGCGACCTTGGAATATGTGCTCGCTGGGAAATGGCAAAACAACAACCATTTTACACCAATATTCTGTTAGATACATACTACTCTTAAAAAATTATGAAAAGTGCTCTCGATGTATCTGGAAACGATTTTCTTGATGTGTTTCACACATTGGTATCTCCTTATATCTGACTGTTTATAAACTTTATTATAAAATAACTGAGAACATAACTCGGGATTGTGTAACTGTTTCAAATTCTCCCAACCCTCCTCGTGTTTAGATAAGGCTATGTAAACACGGAAAAAGTGCTCTATTGATTTAATATAGGCATAGTCCAAAACATCCGGGCTCACGTGGGAACGATAATAAAACCCTGGAGCTTACCTGGTGAGGAGTGAACGACTGAACATGCGCAACTAGGTTCTCCTTGAGTTCTGGACATATCTGAATAATTAGAAATATAATTATCATAATTATCACAATTCTGGCAGCAAGTTGTTATTCGGTTGTCATGACTTGGTTAAACTTAACTAAACGGAGAACTCAAACTGGGAATACATTAGAATTAAGAATATCGTCTTGGTGAAAACTGAATTTTGGTAACTGACGTTGATAAAACAAATGTCTGACCGAGCGCAAAGGAGAATTCATATTACGAGCTTTAGGTAGAGTTTTTTATCAATGTGGTTACCTCAAACACGCTCTCCAGCTGTCGAGAAGGAAGTTGCAGAAGAACCGAGAAGGACTGGGGCTTGGTCATCTACAAAGGGAAAGAAAGAATGAAATGAAATGAGATCTTATCACATTCCAAGTATGTGATCGGGGGGGGGGGGGGGTGAGGGTTTCAGTTGCTCATATAATTCTCTACTGTTAACAGGGGCCACTGAATGTAGGCAAAACACGATAAAATACGCTAAATAAGAACAAAACAAGAAGAAAGGTTTTGTAAACGGGGACTGCATCTACTCAAAAGGGAATACCGTCTGTACTGTTGGATAAAGGAAATGGTAGGTAAAGTCTGCATACGAGCCAAGTGGCCCATCAGGCCGGAGCTTATCCCAGTTTCATTAGCATGAAGCGACTAGAATTATTTCTTCTCCCCCCTGGATGGGATGCTAGTCCATCGCAGTGTCCCCCCACCCCCAGCATTAAATTCACTGGTATCCATTTATACACCTGGGTGGAAGAGAGGCACTGTGAGAGTAAAGTGTCTTAGCCAAGAACACAACACAATGTCCCCGGTCAGGGCTAGAACCCAGACCACTGGATCCAGAGACGAGCGCACTAACCATGGAGGTGTTAAGCCCCGGCCAAACGATCGCAACATGCCAACCCAACATATCGCAGCATTGTTGGGCACAACATGTTGCGTGCGTTTGGCCACCGTGTTGCGATATGTTGCAACATGTTGGGTGTTGTTGGCTCAAATTTGAAAATGGTCAAATTTGAGCCAACAACACCCAACATGTTGCAACACGGTGGTCAAACGCACGCAACATGTTGCGCCCAACAATGTTGCGATCGTTTGGCCGGGGCTTTATAGTTAAATGATTCCGACAATTTCGCGAGCCGGCCATTACCTGACAACACTTGACAAATCCCTGCCAAACCTTGGGCTGTTTCCAGACCTGAGGGACAAACGAAAAAAAAAAACAGTCAATAAAGTTAATCAAGAGCGTCAAGTCTTCCTATGATAATTTAGTTCACTGCGCGTACAAAATTTACTAACCTGTTTGGTGATCAATTTGGCAAGTATGTTCATGACAAAACCAACCAGTCGAGGACATATGCTGAGAGACTGGATCACCTGCGTAGCAAAATGAAACACGATTTAATTCCTCGGCTAAAGTGGTATACTATATGGAATATAAAGTGATAGAAATAGCATCAGCTGAAAACTCGGAAAAAATCCGAGTTCCAGATGGGATTTAAACCCACAACCCCCTGTGATCTAGGGGGACGCTCTAACCACTGAGCTACTGCGAAACTCTATGGTGAGCAAGGCTGAAAAGGTGGGTCTTTGTCTGGAACCACATCGCTCTGTCACACAGCCAAATAATGACTTGGCAACTGTTCTACTTAGAAAAGGGGTATGAAGAATATTACCGTTCTCATGAACAGGGTTGGCAGAGGATTCATTTCCATCAGTTGATGAAGGACCACCGCTAGCACCTCCTGAGTGTAAATGGTCTTCTCCGCGAAACATAGGCTGCTGGCTGAGTGTGGAAAAAAGGGAAAACAGAAAATGTTTAACACTAACAGTTTCCTGGGGCCCGTTTCTCGAAGCTCCCGGTAATTACCGGGTCCGTTAAGTTGTTTTGTTGTCCATTCTAGATGGGAGTTTCAAAAGGTTTAAAAATTGTACAGTAAAGTTATCAGCTAAAGAAACAAAAATGGACTTCATTAGAGGTCGGAACACACTCTACTTTTCTTGATACTTTGATTTCAAAAGATGATTTCGGGCCCGTTAAGCTACCGGGTCTTTCGAGAAACGGGCCCCAGGTTGGCACGAAAGATAGTCTGTATCCACATCATGTCCTTGTCATTTGTTCAATGAGCCATTTCCAAGTTGCCTTTTGCCTGTGTGTCAAAACGGGAATTCGAACAAAACCGTTGACATGAAAAGTGTGTTCCGCCTTCAGGTTCATTTTCACGCAAATCAAACTCATTTTCATATGAAAGGTTTTGAACGAAGATCGTTTTGAAACCGAGGCACAAGGTAACTCGGAAATAGGGCCGATTCTTGTAACACCCCAGAGAAACGTATTGTGAAACAGTACCCTGGAGCCCAGATCACCCACGGCCAAGAGAAAAGGAGAACTCGTGATCATCTTTTGACGTCAAACAGAGTCAGGTCTGGGTCCAAAATGAGTGAAACAGCTGAATAATTGTCGATTTCTTGTATATCACTGTATCTGCTACAAATCTTGCTTACGTATCTCGGTGGCTCCGAAACACAGAACAGTTCATACAGTCTATAGCTGTATATATAAGTTACGAATACTCTTTTTTTTCTTCACGTTTGGGGCATATATCGAAGGAAAAACGAAGATCTAATTATTGCGTACGGACCGAAAAAGCGAGGTCGATAAGATGTTCATTCTGTCTTTTGTACAAAGAAAAGGCAACTTCTCAAGTCAAGCGCGCTAGAGGAGGGCCCTATAATAGCCAGAAAAATTGACCAATCAAAAAAATAGACCAATGGACAGAAAGATTTAGCTTACCTTTCATAACAGACTTCATGTCACTCTTGGCCTCGATTTGATGAAGAGCGACCAGGAGTTCAGATGGACTGAGTGGACTGGTAGCTGATACCTTAGAGTCACCTGAGGAAGGAAGAAAATACAAATTTAGCTTGTCGTCACTCAGAACTATAGGCCGCTCAAGGTTTTTCTCACAGGAAGACGGCGGCGACCCCAACGAGAACGTCACCAGACAAAACGTTTAATGAGGAGAACAATGTCTTTGCGCGTTCGTTTGAACCTTCTTGCATCTCATATCCTTCCTCTGCAAAACAAGAACGTAAAATGACCATGTCCTACGTATTTTGGAGAAAGTGAACCGCAATGCTAACGCTGTCATCACATGTTTAGCCCGAGCAAGTTTTTCAGATCGACAGGCGTATTGAGTAGATCTACACAGTTGCAGCATTTGAAGGTAAAGCATAGATCTACCTTCTATAACGCGTCGTCCTCAACGTCGCCGTTGTTATTGCTAAAGCTCCGTAATATTGCACGACGAGCGAGAAAAAACGTCAAGTCATAAAAAAAACGTCTCAATTTCAGTTTAGATAAACACCCAGAATACAAGAAAAAAACTCATTATTATTCAATCAAGGTATTGTACTGGCGAGAGGTATTTTTAGATACCTTGTTAAAACAACATAAAAAAACCGCCGTAACGATAGATTGCTCGCAGCCTACCGGAACGAGTTTGTGGAGCAGTTGAAGTTTCGAGCACTAGGCCTCTGATGGAGCAAGGCGGATGAACTGCTCTGAAAGCTACTTATGTAGGAGTTCAGGCCTGGCTGCTAGGCCGCGTGATCTCTATGACAACAATTACCACGGGTTCCGAAAGGCAACAGAGAATTAAGCAATGACTACGGCGAAACTGACGACAACGCCTCGTAAAAAAGAAAATGAATTAAGAGTTTATCTGCGAATTTCGCAATTGTCTATATCAGTTCAGTGCGCCAGTTGGTCCGGCGTTCAGTTTCAAATGAAAATATGAACTTAGTCATTTCACTTTTAGCTGTACAGAGGACGGCAAAGATATGTACAAGAACGTATTTGTAAGCGCTAATTTAGTTCAAACGGTTTGTCCATATAGCTTTTAGTTTTTTAGTTTTACTTGTAATTAGTTAATTGTAAACGACCCCACAAGCTCATGTAGCTTTAATACTTATCGTTTTAAAATAAAGGCCATCCGTCCGTCCGTCCGTCCGTCCGTCCGTCCGTCCGTCCATCCATCCATCCATCCATCCATCTATCGTTCTCGTTGCCTTCGTGGTTTGCTACAGGTTCCTAATTTACGTTGCTAACTAGCTTGTTCAATAATAACCACAGCCTTCGGAAACAGCATTCGGAGCTATAAAGAACATTACACCTACTATGAAAACATCCCAGCAGTCTATTAAACACTTCCTTGACCACACTTGGTGACTGCTTGATCAGCTTTGGCAATACAGCGATGATTTCCTGTTTCTTCAGACCAGTGAGCACAGGGATCAAGAACCGTACGTCTGATACACGCTTGTGATAAAGCTCCTTGACTCGCTTAACCAGCTCTGCTGTGGGTACCGCTGGAAATAGAAAAAAAGAACCTTTGCAAACATACGCTTCTCAATGGTAAGTTAAATTAACAAGCCCCCGTACAGGTACTGTTCCTACTGTTTAAGCCCCCCTCGGGTATAAGTCCCCCCTCGGATATACGCCCCCTCGGATATACGCCCCCTCGGATATACGTCCCCCTCGGATATAAGCCGTCACCCAGTTATAAGACCATCTAAAAACCCTTACGAAGTTGTATAAACCCCGTTCTTACAAGTGGCAGTTCACGGTACGTTTGTAACTATAAGATATCGGACCCATAAAAACAACACAGTACCTTTGTCAGTGATAATGTTAAGAATCCTGGCTATAAGTGTTTCAGCGCCTGTAGGACAGTTCTCCACTAACTGTAACAGCTCAGGCGACGCCATACCGATTGCACGAACCTGCGAAAAAAATAGAGAGAAGAACTGTAGGTCCGCAGCGCGTGTAAATGGAAATGAGAGAACAGGAAGCATCACTGGCCTTGATATAAACCGACCATCTTTTTGTTGAGCAAGGTATCAGCTCTTCGAAAAGAAAGGGATATTTGGGTTTAAAAAGGGAAACTGCAAGCGCCAAGTGCTGTCCCATTTTGACATTATTGAATAAAAAAACTCAGGCCTACGTCTCACTTGGAAATAATCGGCAGGATACTTACAGGATGTTCAAGATGTCTGAGAATGATTCTCTTTATGATCTGCGAGGACGCTGTGTACACTTTAGCCAATCTGGAGGGAAAAGAAGACAAGCACAGAGACGAGTTCGTGAACTGTATATCAAGTCACACATCAAACAGTTCCACTACTCTAGAATTAAAATCTCCTTCGGGTTTGAGTACACAACCATGTCAAGAGGATAGTAAGCGAAGGTTGAAGTGGTATTTTCCAAGGGAGTTAGTGAACTTTGACCTATCACATGTGACACGTTCTCCTCCAATCGAAGAACTTATTTGAGTTCGGAGGTACGTACATAACAAAGGCTACTAACTGACGATAAGTAATTTTCCCAATGAAATCTCCGTCTATGGCTTTATCCTATTTCCAATTTGTTCTATTCTAAGGCTAAGATTTGGTTGTTGTCAAGAATGTAATCAGTTAGTAATGTTATGACAGCCAGCAGTTTATACACACTTGAGAAAAGTTTTCATAATGGCCGCTCTGACAATGTAGGCAAAAAGGAGGAAGGTCGAAAACTTTTGATGATAAACTTACTCGTGAAACAGTTTGTGATTCTGTGGAAGCAGTGCAAGATATAAATAAAGACAAAGTTTAATCGTGTCATCTGTCCACTCGCCAGGAGCTACTTCTGTAAACAAAAGATAAAACAATGATAATTGAGAGTGCATGCAATAGACGTTTTCGACCTTCAACTAAACGACTCCCAAATATTAGAAAATTTCAGGCATTAAAACATAACCTTTCAGGAGTCATTGCTATTATGCAACCATCAGCACAAATGTAAAAGAACTCAAGAGGTGGCTGGCACCGTAAAAAAATCACCCTCTTAAATAAAATAAGGATAACGTTGAATATCCACACAAACTTGCTCTACCTGCAATATTCAAATGTAGGGAGATAGACAATAAGCATCTAATGTGCGTTTGTTTCGAGCTGTACCTATATCAGGGTCCAGTCCCTCTGGGGCAGGCGGGTGATCACCTAACAACTGTTGTAAAGAACTCAACGCGTATTTCTGAAAGTCAGAACCAAACAAAGAAAATTTAATAACAAATAAATTGACAACTTAAAAAATTGCCCATGAAGCGACGCCGATATTTTGTGTATAAAATTACAGAGAAAAGAGGATTCCTATGAACAAACAACTCAGTCAGACCAGAAATACTTTTTACCTCAATGTATTCCGCTAGTTCCGGCCGCGTGTGAAGTTTCTTGGCCGAGTGTATGGCTTGTACTCGCACTTGTTCTTTCTCGTTTGTGGTCAGCTCCAGAAGAGTCTGCAGCAATTGATGCTGGGTTGCTGGTCGTTTTAAGATAACTTCCCTTAGGGTAGAAAATCCAACTTGAAGACGCTCCTGCAAAGAATATAAACCCAGGGGTGTAAAGGTTATACAGTAGGTCAAGTCTGGAGCTTATCCCGGTTTCAGTAGCATAAAGCGACAAGGAGTATTTCTATTCCTCGCTGGATGGGATGCTAGTCCATCGCAGGGTTACATCAAGCATTAAATTTGCCGGTACCAAGTAGACACCTGGGTCAGTAGAGAGAAGCACTGTCATAATAAAGTGTCTCGCCCAAGAACACACCACAGTGACCCCAGCCAGGGCTCGAACCCAGACCGCTCAATCCGGAGACGAGCGCGCTAACCATGAGGTCATCGCGCCTGGCCATTAATTAGGGCACAACATATTAGTTTGTATATCTTGAAAACGTCAACCGTATCGTTTGATTAGGCATGGATCAGTTCTCCAGACCTCACGACTCACCTGGTCTTCGCAGTACATTCTGACAGCCATGACTGCCCCGTCTGTTAATGATGGTATGTCCAGCAGAATACGAGAAAATAACCTGAAACAGAAGACAAACAACAACACAAAGCTTTACTTTAATCTCCAGGAATACATCACTATAGGAATTTATCATTAAATTTCAAGAATTCTTTTTAACAACTAGTATTTCATGTATATCGTACTGCTACTTGATAGCTTTAATTTGAATGGTCACATGCTTAACTTTGAGAGCGGCTTTTACTTGAATGTCGAAGCTAAATCGGCTTTGCACTGCTACGCCACACGATTGGTTCAAAAAACCGCACCACTTTTCCGTCCAATCAGATATTAAAAAAACCCAATCGTGACTCGCTCGCACATGTCTTCCGCGCTTTTTCTCAGCAGCGTGTATCTGTTTTGATTGGTTAGTGATTACCTTGCTTTAAGTTTTACGACACAACTGAAAAACCGCTCCATTGCAGGCGTTTAAAATTAGAAACACCATAAAAAGCATGATGAAGAGCAACACACGAAAGTACTGCTAAATAGCTATCATTCAAACGAGACACCGCGTGACTGCGAGTGGAAGTATAAAGATACTTACTTGTCTTTGGGGTCTAACTTAGCGTACAGTCCGTCCATCAGATGGAGAATACAATCGCTGTATGATTGTCGTAACTCGTTATCTTCTCCCAGCATTCCAGTGCCTTCTGATGCTTCGTATTCCTGATACAGCCATGACATTAACAATTCATAACGAGGCCTGATATCTTCCAGAATGAACTCTTGAAGAACTGCAGTGGCACAGAACAAAGAAAAACACGCAAGTTAACGAGTAACCGGTAGCAACAGGGGAATAAGGTTTGGAAAGAGCAACCAGGCTTCCAGTGAGTAAAAGGAAAGCAGAAAACGTTCGTAAGGAGGATTACCTACCCATTTTTAAGTCGCCACCGAGTTGAGTAACAAGTCCAACAATGAGATTGATATGTTCCTGAAGCAAAACAAAATACTATATGAAAATCAGTTTAACAAACAATGTAGCTGGACTATCAAAGTTACACAAGGAACATAAAAAGCGACTTGAAAAGGTCAAATCTACGCCTTTTTAAATTATAAATTATCATATTTAGAGACATCAGCCCCAGCTGGTTGATACAAGACTGTCAAATAAATTACAAAAGATTTGATAAGGTAAACTGTAATACTGTACATTAAAGCTCCAGGATTCAAGAACGAAGAAACTTCTGGGATTGGATGGTACAGTGGCGCGAGTTTTTTAAGTAATCGTAGTGATGCAAAATCAATGACTTTTCGACACTCAAATAAAAACCACTTATTAATGAACATCATAAATCCCAGCCATACCTGGCTTACTCCACTCCTGGCTGCACTATCTGCACAGAAATGAGCAAAAGCAGTGTTAAACAAATTGCTTCGCGTGCAATCCTCTGTAGGAAAAAAGATGGCGGCTGGTACATTTACCCATAATTCTAAGCGCGTGAAAACTTAAGCAACGTACAGAAAAGTTCTCACATCTTCAAACCTGGCACACACAATACCGTGTGTATGTTTCCTTCACTAACCCAACTCTCTCTCCTCGCGCAACCGACAGTTTTCCACTTCGCTTTAAATTGAAGTCTAACGCTCTAACTGTCAACTTTATAAATTCTCCTTAATGGAGGCAGCCTGGCGTAGTGATTAGGCGCTTGATTAATTTTTTAATCCGGAGGTCCCGGGTTCAAATCCTCCTTCCTGCCACTTGATGGATTTGTGTTTGATGGTCCCAGACTCAACTCCTTCACGTTTTGTAAATAGTCAACAGGACAGCCTCCCGCCAGTTGGGGTTTTTAACAAATTTCTGTTTAATTTACAATATTTGTTCACTCATTTTTCATCTATTTCTTCGGCTTTTATTTCTGAATGTTAGCCTGAAGTTTTTTAATCCACATGTTCTTTTACTTGAGTTTTTCTGTTTCAAATAGCGATTGACTAAATCCAGCCTCCTTCTTGGATACAACAGAGGAAATTCATACCTCAACACAGAGTTTGTTGTGTCAACTTTGAAAAACCGCAGCTAGAGCCCATTACATGAATTGTGATGCGTCGACGTCAATCTAACTTTTGCAGCGACATATCTAGGATATGTCAACGCCAAAGAAAAGAGGGTAAACTTTCAGTTGACGTCATGCTAAGCTCTATATTCACGCATTACATTGACAAGGCAGCTGACTCACTCTCAGCAGCAAGAATTCTATTGACTGCGCCTGTCAACATTCTCTGTCTCTCTTCTAGATTTAGAATCCTGGTCACATCAGCTAACTTGAATGGCTTGATTTTTCGCATGCGCTGTAAACGCAAGAGGATAAAGAATAATAGCAGTGAATAAATGATCAACAATTATTCACCGAAGTGGAGGTCACTGAGGTGAATAATTGTTTCAGTATATACCACACAAGCTGAATAACTAGCGGCCCAAAGAGTAACTTTAGTTGTGACAATATACTGACAAAAGCCATTTTGTTTTTGTCCTGCTGCTCGGAGGTGAATAGTACTTGGCTAATTACCTCCGAGCTAGCCAATCAGCGCGCGCGAAAAGCACTATTCACTTGTGTGGTATATACTAAATTACAATATTTAGCCGGAGAGGGACCCACATCAGTCGCAGTTGGTTTTCAAGTCGGTCCTCTATTCTGGTCGAATTGAAACAGTGAGGAAAAATTACTGTCGATCGGCCCGTCCATCCATTCATCTGACCGTTCGTTCGTTCGTTCACTTATTTGTTCGTTCCTTCATTCTTTCAGCCCGTCCATCTATTCATCTGACCGTTCGTTCGTTCGTTCGTTCGTTCGTTCGTTCGTTCGTTCGTTCGTTCGTTCGTTCGTTCGTTCGTTCGTTCGTTCGTTCGTTCGTTCGTTCGTTCGTTCGTTCGTTCGTTCGTTCGTTCGTTCGTTCGTTCGTTCGTTCGTTCGTTCGTTCGTTCGTTCGTTCGTTCGTTCGTTCGTTCGTTTGTTCTTTCGTTCGTTCTTTCGTTCCTTCGTTCGTTTGATCATTTATTCGTTCACTGGTCCGTCCGCGCGTCCGACTGTTTCTTCGTCCATCCGTTTGATCGTCTGTCTGCGCAATAATTCTTCCAAGATCACATTCTTCGTAAAATGCGGAGAAACTTAAAGCTAAAAGTTAAACCATTAGGCACAGCTGAGTATGTCGTCTGGAAACGACAAGAGGACTTGATCGAGATGGGAGAAGCTTGTGAGGCTTGTTGTACCTACCAGCTGAGGAACAGTAGGTTCTTTGGGAACAAATGGTGTCTGCGGGAAGGAAGAGAAGTATTAGTGCAGGAATGCAGAGTTAACAAAGACGCAATAAACTTGGAGGAAAAAGACATCTTTTAACACTTTGTTTGATCCAGTTAGGAATCTAAGCGTAAGCAAACATATTTCTGGGCAAGCATATGACCGAGGAAATGTCAACTCAACATGGCATTTTCTTAGTTCTAGTTTTTTGGACTTCAATTACACTTTCATATGACTGGTTGTTAGGTACAAGATGCAATTCCTTTTCCGCTAGACCAATCAAATCAGGGGAAAATAGAGAACTGTAACGATAACGAAGCGATCACCAAAAAATATGTCGCTTGTACTCTGAATCTTTCGGCCTTTCGGAAATGAACGGAAAACGTCGAAAACGATTATATGACCTTCACATAATCTTTGAAATATCTTGGTAAAATGGTCAGGCATCAGCAGAGAATTGTCCAAAATGTTCCTTGATCATCCCGGCGTGAAAGCATGGCACCGCAGCGCTCATATATCTTTATTTTATTAGAAAACGACTGCCTTAAGTTACCACAACCTGAAGCAGACACAAGTCACTTTGAGTGACTGAACTGAACTGAACTGAACTGAGTCATTCTTTATTCTTCGTACAAAGATAGAAAAGTGAGATAAGACTCAAACTGTCAAGCCATCAAACTCTCATAGAAATGTCTGACTGCTTCACTCCCGAGGAAGGGGGTACCCCTAACAGGTACCAAGATCCTGTTATGTGAGCGCGGCTTGAAATTCTTTCCACTGCCAAGAGATGAAGAGGTGGCAATTCTAAAACAACACATTCAATGAATGTGCACTCTTTAACTGATGAGTTATTAATTCACGGTACAAATGAGACAAAATTAAAAATCATTTGATTGTCATCTCTCTCCTGTTGCCATATTTTTTTGTCTTTATGCCCTGAAAGGTACCATAAAAGCTCCCGCCGTGGACGTTTCAAGTCTGAACATCCTCAGAGGAAACAAAATCGCTTTTTTAACCCTTCAAAGGTACGTCAAGCATCCCTGCCATTTTCCCGGACATAACTCTCTGAGTTCGTCCGAGTATAGACTGTTTGTTCACTGTTCACAGTCCCCTATTTTTCCGTGAGATCGTAGGTGTCGATCGTCGAGTTCGACGGGCCGCCATATTAGGGACCTTACGAAAAACACGACGGCAACGGCAACGACAACGTCACCAAACAAAAGGGTAATGAGCAAAACAATAGCTGTGCACGTGCGTTATAACTCTTGGTACATTTCTTTGCCGTCCGCTGCAAAAACAACAACGTGAAACGACCAGATTCTGCGTTGTTTGGAGAACGTGAACCACAAAGGCTAAATTTTCGTATTTCTCTTTGAAACTGAATGCATTCGTAGCATATTCAGCCGAGGCATGTTTTAATACCAACAAACGCACTGAATAGATCTCAATAACTGCGAAATTTCAAAATAAAATAGAAACACATTTTTTACTAGGCGTCGTCCTCGCCGTCGCCGTCGTAGATGCGTAAGGTCCCTATTGGTCTCATGATACGCGCGAAACTGGGGAGAGTACAAAATGCCCGTGGGTAGTGGCGGTGGGGTTAATAGGGTGTGGGCCCCGTCACCCCACGCTATCCACCTCATGCACCGCCACTACCCACGGGCATTTTGTACTCTCCCAGTTTCGCGCGCATCAAGAGACCAAGATGGTAGCCTGCAAACCGGTTCTCCGTATGGGTTATTCCGAGATTTGCTTTCGAATTGCGCGCGGTCAAAAGCTAGGGGGCGGGCGAGAGGAGAAGAGCCTGCAATGATCCTTGTACGATTTGAGTACTTACGTTCAGATTCTGAACGTAAATTGCTGATTCGCTTCAACCGTGAAGCGTGATGTTACGTTGTTTGGCGCTAATTCGCACATGTTTATTTTTCAAACGAAGCTTGGTCATGCGACTTCAGGAAGATGGAGGCGCTAATAGTAAACAAATTTGGAAGATCCTATCGCACTGGAAAATAGGCGGCTCAAGCTTTCGTTGCCAGAGGAGTTCAGCTTGTGAAACGTGACATAGTTACCGCTGTCATCTACTATTACACAACGACCGAGTTTCATTACGCGAAACGGGACTCTCCCCTTTCAGAATATGGAGGTGTTAACATTGAGGTCAGTTATTTTTAGTACAAAAATATCAAAACTTCGGCTAAAAGAAGGGCTAAATTGTCTGTTAACGTTTTTACCCATACATAATATCCATACGCTGAGTCACGTTTCGCGTTTACAATAAAACTCGGTTGTTATGGAATAGTAGATGACACGAGCTGAACGTCATCTCTTCAACATGTTCAAAGCATGGCACAATTTCAACAGTGGGAGGGAACACCTTTATAAATCGAGCGGTTTTCTTCCAGTGAGCTTTTCGTCGAAATGTTTTCTTCGGAGTTTCTGGATTCGAGTTCATAACAACTGTACTTACATGTACACAAGCACACAAAAGTTTCATTTTTTGACAGCCGTCTTGACCTACAAGGTCATTTCCGCTTTCGTTGTGATTGGTTCATTTCAATTTGATAACTTGACAGATCAGTCAAGCGGAAAAGGAGGCAGAACTCAAATCGTACAAGGACCATTTCAGGCTCTCCCTCTCTCGCCCGCCCCTAGCTTTTGACCGTGCGCCATTCGAAAGCAAATCTCGGAATAACCCATACGGAGAGCCTGTTTGCAGGCTACCAAGATGGCGGCCTGTCGAACTCAACGATCGACATCTACGATCTCACGGAAAAATAGGGGACTGTGAACAGTCTAGTCGGAGTATTGAACAAGAAACATGCATTTACTGATACCTTCTTTATATCCATTGGTCGCTTCTCTTTAGTGACATCAAAATGTCCACCTGTGCGGGAAAAATTATTATAGGTTATATTTCATCAGAGGGAAAGAGTCGCAATTTTGGAGAGTGAACCGCTTGCCTTAGTTCAAGACAGTTTTACAATAACCATTTCTCGCAATATCTATCTTTGGCCATTGCCAAACTGATACTCGACAGAAACAGTGAACAATCCTTTAAAATGACAGCTTAATTGAACTACCTCCATTTACCTTCAATCCCTGATTAGCGTAACCGTTTATCTGATATTAATTTAATAATAAAACACAAAACAAAACCAAAAAGAACGAGACCAATGTTTTACCCAACATCCTCTTCAGCGCTGAATCCTCTTCAGGTTTAGGTGCACCATACAAATACTGCTGAGCAAAATCACAGTACAGCATGGATATTAAGTGAATAACAGGTAAAAAAGGGAAAAATAACGGCAACTAATTCTTAGCTAACAGCAGAATCCTACAATGGAATTTCATAACACTAGGCTCGGTTCTGCCGCTAAATCTTGAGTCTGGTCTAACAGCAGAGGCTCCTTTCCCGAACAGCGGTTGGTACACACAATGCAAGCTAATTTTGTGGACATTCCTCAATGATGGATATTCCTTCCTAAAAGCTTCTTCTGTCTTCTGTTTGAAGATCCTTTGGGCATTGCTACTTTGTTACCGGTAACTAGACCACGTGACGATTGTGCAGCGAGATTGGCGCTTTCAGTATAAAACTAAGGCACTATTGTTGTCCCTTTTTAGGTTTTGGTACATTGCAGGTTTTCAAAGAACTCCATTGTGGTATAAATTTGGACATGTTAGACCAAGGCGATCCCATTCCTTGAAATTTCCAAGACAAGTCATGCGACGCAATCATCACAGGTCCTGATCGCCGCTCTAGGTCAACCTCAATACAGTGAAGCAGTTAAGCAGGCAGTCTGTTTGTCTTTGGAGAGCAAGTTTCTCAGATTGAAAGCTTTAAATACAATCTTCTAGCGTTCTTTTACAAATGCCGTTCTCTGATTGGCTACGCTGTTCACTATCTATTCTGTTTTATGTTGTAGATAGTGACCAGCTTAGCAGTGTGCAGTTGTGAATAAAATGGCGGCCGCTTTTTTGCGTTTTCGAAGTATCTTTGAAGAGGATCTAGATAAGTTTTGAACGCATAGTGGATTTATACTAAGACAATTAAATCATTTGCTCCCGAGTCCCATGCGTGATACAAAACTCGAGCTCATAATCTAATTGTTAAACAGTATGACTCACCATAGGGTCCTCTTCAATACCAGGTATATTGTTTCCCCAAGCACCACCTCCACCAATCACAGGGATCGACATGCTTTCTGCCTCTTTCATTCTTGGGTCGTTCTGAGCCTGTTTCAACGTAAAAAATGTGCTCTGAATTATTACTGTAGCCTTAAGAACGTCAATTCAATAAGTCAGCAAGGCTGTCAATAAGGGCTGCAATCCGTAACACCTGTTATGACTGAGTTATGTTTGATGGACCCTCATGTTAAGGGTGAACTGGTCTATAGTTGATACAATTCACCCGTAAAGAAACAAGTTTGCTACAGGTGTGAAGATCAAGGCTAGAGGTGAATTAAAACTCAATGACAGCACTGGGTCCGTGCTCTGGTTATTACACACCATCCAAGTAAATGTCTTTTGCTGATTAAGCACTTCTCTCTAATACATGTAAGCACCCAACGACAAGAGGTGAATAATTATTATTAGGCAGCAGGGAACAATACTATTTAAAAGAGAAATAAAGTTCATTGGGCTGTTGCACTTTTTATAACTAATTGTACCTTTTTGTAGGCTCGATTAGACTGCTGTTTGGGAAAGGAGTCCGTGCTCCTTCCACAAAGACTGTAGACTAGACCAAAGTTAATAAAGAGGGATGGTTATGAAGCCCGGCAAACATTAAAAGAGCAATTAACAAAGATGCCATAAGATTTAGGTTGGAAGGTCTATGACCGTGCAAGATCTTTTGTTTTGCGCTCGTACACTATGCATGAGTTACCTAACCAGCACGTTTCCATTGGTTGGGTCCTCAGAATGGAGTAAACAACTATTGTGTATTTTGCACGGTCACGGCCAAACAAGCGAACAAAACCCTACAACAAAGAAATTTGACGGGTTTCATAACGATTCCCATATCATTAACCTATGACCAGATCTCAAGAAGGTGGCGAAAAATCAATCCTAGAACTTTGGTCACGGTACACTGTACTGGTAGATCAGATACAGTTTAGTCGAAGTCCAGTGGTTCGATAGGTCAAGCGAGAACAAATGCAAGCCCAAAATGACCCATGGAGAGACCAAATGACTTTTGAGATATGCAACCAAATGCGTCCCCCCCCCCCCCCACGAGAGGTATTGGTGAGATATTTATTGTTCCCAGAGATTAAACCATGCAGTTTGACCTAATTCCAAGTTGTAGTCATTACACGTCAGTGACTTGTATATGCAAGGCATCAAGACAGCCAGACCCGACTTGTGATAGGCCGTGGGTAATTTGGCTAAATGGTTAGTGAAAACACAGTTCTACGACTCCTAATTACTTCTTAAACCCCACCACTTTCAAACAAGGTAGTTAACAGCATCAACTTCTTCCAGCGACATTCCTGCAAGTAGATTCACACAAGGGAGTTTCTTTGAAAACCTGCAATGTACCAAAACCTAAAAAGGGACAACAATAGTGCCTTAGTTTTATACTGAAAGCGCCAATCTCGCTGCACAATCGTCACGTGGTCTAGTTACCGGTAACAAAGTAGCAATGCCCAAAGGATCTTCAAACAGAAGACACAAGAAGCTTTTAGGAAGGAATATCCATCATTGAGGAATGTCCACAAAATTAGCTTGCATTGTGTGTACCAACCGCTGTTCGGGAAAGGAGCCTCTGCTGTTAGACCAGACTCAAGATTTAGCGGCAGAACCGAGCCTATATTTTAATCAATTTAATTATTTTTATTCATCTTAATTATTGTAACTTTTTCTATCTATATATTTTCACTGTAACATCAGATATGTAATTTTATCGGATGCTTATAAAAAAAGACGTTATTATTATTATTATTATTATTATTATTATTATTATTATTATTATTATTGTTGTTGTTGTTGTTGTTGTTGTTGTTGTTGTTGTTGTTGTTATTATTATTATTATTATTAGTGTTATGAAATTCCATTGTAGGATTCTGCTGTTAGCTAAGAATTAGTTGCCGTTATTTTTCCCTTTTTTACCTTCTATTCACTTAACATCCATGCTGTACTGTGATTTTGCTCTGCAGTATTTGTATGGTGCACCTAAACCTGAAGAGGATTCAGCGCTGAAGAGGATGTTGGGTAAAACATTGGTTTCGTTCTTTTTGGTTTTGTTTTGTGTTTTATTATTAAATTAATATCAGATAAACGGTTACGCTAATCAGGGATTGAAGGTAAACGGAGGTAGTTCAATTAAGCTGTCATTTTAAAGGATTGTTCACTGTTCCTGTCGAGTATCAGTTTGACAATGGCAAAGATAGATATTGCGAGAAACGGTTATTGTAAAACTGTCGTGAACTAAGGCAAGCGGTTCTCTCTCCAAAATTGCGACTCTTTCCCTCTGATGAAATATAACCTATAATAATTTTTCCCGCACAGGTGGACATTTTGATGTCACTAAAGAGAAGCGACCAATGGATGTAAAGAAGGTATCAGTAAATGCATGTTTCTTGTTCAATACTCCGACTAGACTGTTCACAGTCCCCTATTTTCCCGTGAAATCGTAGATGTCGATCGTTGAGTTTGACGGGCCGCCATCTTGGTAGCCTGCAAACAGGCTCTCCGTATGGGTTATTCCGAGATTTGCTTTCGAATGGCGCGCGGTCAAAGCTAGGGGCGGGCGAGAGAGGGAGAGCCTGAAATGGTCCTTGTACGATTTGAGTTCTGCCTCCTTTTCCGCTTGACTGATCTGTCAAGTTATCAAATTGAAATGAACCAATCACAACGAAAGCGGAAATGACCTTGTAGGTCAAGACGGCTGTCAAAAAATGAAACTTTTGTGCGCTTGTGTACATGTAAGTACAGTTGTTATGAACTCGAATCCAGAAACTCCGAAGAAAACATTTCGACGAAAAGCTCACTGGAAGAAAACCGCTCGATTTATAAAGGTGTTCCCTCCCACTGTTGAAATTGTGCCATGCTTTGAACATGTTGAAGAGATGACGTTCAGCTCGTGTCATCTACTATTCCATAACAACCGAGTTTTATTGTAAACGCGAAACGTGACTCAGCGTATGGATATTATGTATGGGTAAAAACGTTAACAGACAATTTAGCCCTTCTTTTAGCCGAAGTTTTGATATTTTTGTACTAAAAATAACTGACCTCAATGTTAACACCTCCATATTCTGAAAGGGGAGAGTCACGTTTCGCGTAATGAAAACTCGGTCGTTGTGTAATAGTAGATGACAGCGGTAACTATGTCACGTTTCACAAGCTGAACGTTCTCATTGTTAAAATATAATAACTCCTCTGGCAACGAACGCTTGAGCCGCCTATTTTCCAGTGCGATAGGATCGTCCAAATTTGTTTACTATTAGCGCCTCCATCTTCCTGAAGTCGCGTGACACCAAGCTTCGTTTGAAAAATAAACATGTGCGAATTAGCGCCAAACAACGTAACATCACGCTTCACGGTTGAAGCGAATCAGCAATTTACGTTCAGAATCTGAACGCAGGGCTCGAAATAATTTCCGGAGAGTCTCCGGACACGATGACCGGCCAAATTCGTTTTAGCTCGGTCACATACCGTTTCTGGCCGGTCCAATTATATAAAATAAATACAGGGGCCCATGAACCAAAACTGGCATTATATTTTTCCAAAAAACGTTGTTGTTTAGAGCTTATAGCACTTTAAAGCACTCATTGTCAACAACAAAAGTAAATTGCAGCAGCAAAATAAAAATAAGCTTATGTGTGTTAATGGATACACTGTCTGTAAGAGTAAAGACTAACCCGCCACACGTTAAATATCGTTATCGTACACATTAAATTTGTAAATAAGTAAATGCACAGTAAATGCCTCCAAATATAATGATTTCTGGTGTACGTATCACGGTGTGAGATCTTGATCCTAAAACTCCGCCTGTAATCCATGTTACTCCTCATTACAATAAAAGAAAAATTTGCATTAATCGAGAAAAGCTTAGTAACTAGGCATTTTAACTCGGGTGCTCAAGAAATATGGTAAAATTAGAAAGTCTGGAAAGGGAACCGATTGGAAAAAAATATATGAACCATAACTAGTCTATTCATTATTTTTAACTTTGTGACCGGAAGTGCGTGAACCCCGATGTCTGTTTTCAACGCCCGAATTGTAAACAACGGTTCTTGTTGCATTTCACCCAGGATTTCAGATCAAAGTACCGCAAATGACAATACACAGCAACTTGCTACAACTGAAACAACTGAACAGCACGGAAATTTTAATTTATTTCATTTTCAAAACGATCAAATGTGACCGGTCAACATGACCGGCAAGACGAAAGGTTGACCGGTCAACCCCCAAATCAGTTCGGACATTGTCCGTTGACCGGCCGTTATTTCGAGCCCTGGAACGTAAGTACTCAAATCGTACAAGGATCATTGCAGGCTCTTCTCCTCTCGCCCGCCCCCTAGCTTTTGACCGCGCGCAATTCGAAAGCAAATCTCGGAATAACCCATACGGAGAACCGGTTTGCAGGGCTACCATCTTGGTCTCTTGATGCGCGCGAAACTGGGGAGAGTACAAAATGCCCGTGGGTAGTGACGGTGCATGAGGTGGATAGCGTGGGGTGACGGGGCCCACACCCTATCAACCCCACCGCCACTACCCACGGGCATTTTGTACTCTCCCCAGTTTCGCGCGTATCATGAGACCAATATGGCGGCCCGTCGAACTCGACGATCGACACCTACGATCTCACGGAAAAATAGGGGACTGTGAACAGTGAACAGTCTATACTCGGACGAACTCAGAGAGTTATGTCCGGGAAAATGGCAGGGATGCTTGACGTACCTTTGAAGGGTTAAAAAAGCGATTTGTTTCCTCTGAGGATGTTCAGACTTGAAACGTCCACGGCGGGAGCTTTTATGGTACCTTTCAGGGCATAAAGACAAAAAAATATGGCAACAGGAGAGAGAGGACAATCAATTGATTTTTAATTTTGTCTCATTTGTACCGTGAATTATAACTCATCAGTTAAAGAGTGCACATTCATTGAATGTGTTGTTTTAGAATTGCCACCTCTTCATCTCTTGGCAGTGGAAGGAATTTCAAGTCGCGCTCACATAACAGGATCTTGGTACCTGTTAGGGGTACCCCCTTCCCGGGGAGTGAAGCAGTCAGACATTTCTATGAGAGTTTGATGGCTTGACAGTTTGAGTCTTATCTCACTTTTGTATTTTTGTACGAAGAATAAAGAATGATTCAGTTCAGTTCAGTTCAGTTCAGTCACTCAAAGTGACTTGTGTCTGCTTCAGGTTGTGATAACTTAAGGCAGTCGTTTTCTAATAAAATAAAGACATATGAGCGCTGCGGTGCCATGCTTTCACGCCGGGATGATCAAGGAACATTTTGGACAATTCTCTGCTGATGCCTGACCATTTCACCAAGATATTTCAAAGATTATGTGAAGGTCATATAATCGTTTTCGACGTTTTCTGCTCATTTCCAAAAGGCCGAAAGATTCAGAGTGCAAGCGACATATTTTTTGGTGATCGCTTCGTTATCGTTACAGTTCTCTATTTTCCCCTGATTTGATTGGTCTAGCGGAAAAGGAATTGCATCATGTACCTAACAACCAGTCATATGAAAGTGTAATTAAAGTCCTAAAAACTAGAACTAAGAAAATGCCATGCTGAGTTTACATTTCCTCGGTCATATGCTTGCCCAGAAATATGTTTGCTTACGCTTAGATTCCTAACTGGATCAAACAAAGTGTTAAGAGATGTCTTTTTCCTCCAAGTTTATTGCGTCTTTGTTAACTCTGCATTCCTGCACTAATACTTCTCTTCCTTCCCGCAGACACCATTTGTTCCCAAAGAACCTACTGTTCCTCAGCTGGTAGGTACAACAAGCCTCACAAGCTTCTCCCATCTCGATCAAGTCCTCTTGTCGTTTCCAGACGACATATTCAGCTGCGCCTAACGGTTTAACTTTTAGCTTTAAGTTTCTCCGCATTTTACGAAGAATGTGATCTTGGAAGAATTATTGCGCAGACAGACGATCAAACGGATGGACGAAGAAACAGTCGGACGCGCGGACGGACCAGTGAACGAATAAATGATCAAAACGAACGAAGGAACGAAAGAACGAACGAAAGAACAAACGAACGAACGAACGAACGAACGAACGAACGAACGAACGAACGAACGAACGGTCAGATGAATAGATGGACGGGCTGAAAGAATGAAGGAACGAATGAAGGAACGAAATGAATAAGTGAACGAACGAACGAACGAACGAACGAACGAACGAACGGTCAGATGAATGGATGGACGGGCCGATCGACAGTAATTTTTCCTCACTGTTTTAATTCGACCAGAATAGAGGACCGACTTGAAAACCAACTGCGACTGATGTGGGTCCCTCTCCGGCTAAATATTGTAATTTAGTATATACCACACAAGTGAATAGTGCTTTTCGCGCGCGCTGATTGGCTAGCTCGGAGGTGATTAGCCAAGTACTATTCACCTCCGAGCAGCAGAACAAAAACAAAATGGCTTTTGTCAGTATATTGTCACAACTAAAGTTACTCTTTGGGCCGCTAGTTATTCAGCTTGTGTGGTATATACTGAAAACAATTATTCACCTCAGTGACCTCCACTTCGGTGAATAATTGTTGATCATTTATTCACTGCTATTATTCTTTATCCTCTTGCGTTTACAGCGCATGCGAAAAATCAAGCCATTCAAGTTAGCTGATGTGACCAGGATTCTAAATCTACAAGAGAGACAAAGAATGTTGACAGGCGCAGTCAATAGAATTCTTGCTGCTGAGAGTGAGTCAACTGCCTTGTCAATGTGATGCGTGAATATAGAGCTTAGCATGACGTCAACTGAAAGTTTACCCTCTTTTCTTTGGCGTTGACATATCCTAGATATGTCGCTGCAAAAGTTAGATTGACGTCGATGCATCACAATTCATGTTAATGGGCTCTAGCTGCGGTTTTTCAAAGTTGACACAACAAACTGTGTGTTGAGGTATGAATTTCCTCTGTTGTATCCAAGAAGGAGGTCGGATTTAGTCAAACGCTATTTGAAACAGAAAAACTCAAGTAAAAGAACATGTGGATTAAAAAACTTCAGGCTAACATTCAGAAATAAAAGCCGAAGAAATAGATGAAAAATGAGTAAACAAATATTGTAAATTAAACAGAAATTTGTTAAAAACCCCAACTGGCGGGAGGCTGACCTGTTGACTATTTACAAAGCGTGGAGGAATTGAGTCTGGGACCACGAAACACAAATCCATCAAGTGGCAGGAAGGAGGATTTGAACCCGGGACCTCCGGATTACAAATCAAGCGCCTAACCACTACGCCAGGCTGCCTCCATTAAGGAGAATTTGTAAAGTTGACAGTTAGAGTGTTAGACTTCAGTTTCAAGCGAAGTGGAAAACTGTCGGTTGCGCGAGGAGAGAGTTGGGTTAGTGAAGGAAACATACACACGGTATTGTGTGTGTCAGGTTTGAAGATGTGAGAAACTTTTCTGTACGTTGCTTAAGTTTTCACGCGCTTAGAATTATGGGTAAATGTACCAGCCGTCATCTTTTTTCGTACAGAGGATTGCATGCGAAGCAATTTGTTTAACACTGCTTTTGCTCATTTCTGTGCAGATAGTGCAGCCAGGAGTGGTGTAAGCCAGGTATGGCTGGCATTTATGACGTTCATTAATAAGTGGTTTTTACTTGAGTGTCGAAAAGTCATTGATTTTGCATCACTACGATTACTTAAAAACTCGCGCCACTTTACCATCCAATCCCAGAAGTTTCTTCGTTCTTGAATCCTGGAGCTTTAATGTACAGTATCACAGTTTACCTTATCAAATCTTTTGTAATTTATTTGACAGTCTTGTAACAACCAGTTAGGGCTGATGTCTCTAAATATGATAATTTATGATTTAAAAAGGCTAGATTTGACCTTTTCAAGTCGCTTTTTATGTTCCTTGTGTAACTTTGATAATCTAGTTACATTGTTTGTTAAACTGATTTTCATATGGTATTTTGTTTTGCTTCAGGAACATATCAATCTCATTGCTTGGACTTGTTACTCAACTCGGTGGCGACTTAAAAATGGGTAGGTAATCCTCCTTACGAACGTTTTCTGCTTTCCTTTTACTCACTGGAAGCCTGGTTGCTCTTTCCAAACCTTATTCCCCTGTTGCTACCGGTTACTCGTTAACTGCGTGTTTTCTTGTTCTGTGCCAATGCAGTTCTTCAAGAGTTCATTCTAGAAGATATCAGGCCTCGTTATGAACTGTTAATGTCATGGCTGTATCAGGAATACGAAGCATCAGAAGGCACTGGAATGCTGGGAGAAGATAACGAGTTACGACAATCATACAGCGATTGTATTCTCCATCTCATGGACGGACTGTACGCCAAGTTAGACCCCAAAGACGAGTAAGTATCTTGATACTTCCACTCTCAGTCACGCGGTGTCTCGTTCAAATGATAGCTATTGAAGAGTACTTTCGTGTGTTGCTCTTCATCATGTTGTACATGTATAAGGTGTTTCTAATTTAAAACGCATGCAATGGAGCGGTTTTTCAGTTGTGTCGTAAAACTGAAAGCAAGGTAATCACTAACCAATCAAAACAGATACACGCGGCTGAGAAAAAGCGCGGGAAAACATGTGCGAGCGAGTCGCGATTGGGTTTTGTTAGCGTCTGATTGGACGGAAAGTGGGTGCGGCTTTTTGAACCAATCGTGTGGCGTAGCAATGCAAAGCTAGTTTAGTTTCGAATTCAAGTAAAAGCCGCTCTCATTTAGTTGAGCGTGTGACCATTCAAGTCAAAGCTATCAAGTAGCAGTACGATTTACATGAAATACTAGTTGTTTAAAATGAATACTTGAAATCTTAATGATAAATTCCTATAGTGATGTATTCCTGGAGATTAAAGTAAGATTCTGTCGTTGTTTGTCTTCTGTTTCAGGTTATTTTCTCGTATTCTGCTGGGACATACCATCATTATACAGACGGGGCAGTCATGGCTGTCAGAATGTACTGCGAAGACCTGGTGAGTCGTGAGGTCCGGAGAACTGATCCATGCCTAATCAAACGATGCGGTTGACGTTTTCAAGATATACAAACTAATATGTTGTGCCCTAAGTTAATGGCCAGTGCGGTGGCCTCATGGTTAGCGCGCTCGTCTCCGGATTGAGCGGTCTGGGTTCGAGCCCTGGCTGGGGTCACTGTGGTGTGTTCTTGGGCAAGACACTTTACTCTGACAGTGCTTCTCTCTACCCAGGTGTCTACTTGGTACCGGCAAATTTAATGCTAGGTGTAACCCTATGATGGGCTAGCATCCCATCCAGCGAGGAATAGAAATACTCCTTGTCGCTTTATGCTACTGAAACCGGGATAAGCTCCAGACTTGACCTACTGTGTGACCTTTACACCCGTGGGTTTATATTCTTTGCAGGAGCGTCTTCAAGTTGGATTTTCTACCCTAAGAGAACTTATCTTAAAACGACCAGCAACCCAGCAACAATTGCTGCAGACTCTTCTGGAGCTGACCACAAACGAGAAAGAACAGGTGCGGAGTACAAGCCATACACTCGGCCAAGAAACTTCACACGCGGCCGGAACTAGCGGAATACATTGAGGTAAAAGGTATTTCTGGTCTGACTGAGTTGTTTGTTCATAGGAATCCTCTTTTCTTTGTAATTTTATACACAAAATATCGGCGTCGCTTCATGTGATATATCAAACACGAGAGACAATGTTTCGTTACATTTGGAAACACCGTGAAGAGAATTGGAAAAAATGAAGTACGCCTGCCTGAGTAAAGCAGAGTCCCGCAGAGAGAGTTCCGTAACGTTAATGACATGTCTGGCAGCTCTGCTGGCTAACTTTTTAAGTTCTCAATTTACTTGTTATTATATTTTCTTTGTATTGGTTCTGACTTTGAGAAATACGCGTTGAGTTCTTTACAACAGTTGTTAGGTGATCACCCGCCTGCCCCAAAGGGACTGTACCCTGATATAGGTACAGCTTGAAACGAACGCACATTAGATGCTTATTGTCTATCTCCCTACATTTGAATACCAATATATTACAGGTAGAGCACGTTTGTGTGGATAGTCACCCTTATCCTTATTTTATTTAAGAGGGTGACTTTTTTACGGTCCCAGCCACCTCTTGAGTTCTTTTACATTTGTGCTGATGGTTGCATAATAGCAATGACCGTGAAAGGTTATGTTTTAATGCCTGAATGTTTCTAATATTTGGGAGTCGTTTAGTTGAAGGTCGAAAACCTTTATCACAGGCACTCTCATTTATCATTGTTTTCTCTTTTGTTTACAGAAGTAGCTCCTGGCGAGTGGATAGATGGCACGACTAAACTCTGTCTTTATTTATATCTGCACTGCGTCCACAGAATAACAAACTGTTTCACGAGTGAGTTTATCATCAAAAGTTTTCGACCTTCCTCCTTTTTGCCTACATGTAACAGAGCGACCATTATGAAAAACTTTTCTCAAGTGTTTATAAAATGCTGGCAGTTATAACATTACTAATTGATTACATTCTTGACAACAACCAAATATTAGCCTTTGCAGGACAGATAGAATAGAATAGAACAAATTGGGAAAAGGATAAAGCCATAGACGGAGATTTTCATTGGGAAAATTACTTATCGTCAGTTAGTAGCCTTTGTTATGCACGTATCTCCGAACTCAAATAAGTTCTCCGATTGGAGGAGAACGTGTCACGTGTGATAGGTCAAAGTTCACTAACTCCCTTGGAAAACAACACTTCAACCTTCGCTGACTATCCTCTTGACATGGGTTGTGTACTCAAACCCGAAGGAGATTTTAATTCTAGAGTGGTGGAACTGTTTGATGTGTGACTTGATATACAGTTCACGAACTCGTCTCTGTGCTTAACTTCTTTTCCCTCCAGATTGGCTAAAGTGTACACAGCGTCCTCGTAGATCATAAAAAGAATCATTCTCAGACATCTTGAACATCCTGTAAGTATCACTGCCTGAGATAAACAACGTGTTGAGCAGGTAGCGCCTCTCAAAATGAAAGGGAGCACTGGCCTTGCGGTTTCCAAAGGAAACCGCAAGAGTCAGTCGCCTTTCATTTTGAGAGGCGCTACCTGCTCAACACAAAGATGGTCCGTATAACTCAGGCAGTGATACTTACAGGATGTTCAAGATGTCTGAGAATGATTCTTTTTATGATCTACGAGGGACGCTGTGTACACTTTAGCCAATCTGGAGGGAAAAGAAGTTAAGCACAGAGACGAGTTCGTGAACTGTATATCAAGTCACACATCAAACAGTTCCACCACTCTAGAATTAAAATCTCCTTCGGGTTTGAGTACACAACCCATGTCAAGAGGATAGTCAGCGAAGGTTGAAGTGTTGTTTTCCAAGGGAGTTAGTGAACTTTGACCTATCACACGTGACACGTTCTCCTCCAATCGGAGAACTTATTTGAGTTCGGAGATACGTGCATAACAAAGGCTACTAACTGACGATAAGTAATTTTCCCAATGAAAATCTCCGTCTATGGCTTTATCCTTTTCCCAATTTGTTCTATTCTATTCTATCTGTCCTGCAAAGGCTAATATTTGGTTGTTGTCAAGAATGTAATCAATTAGTAATGTTATAACTGCCAGCATTTTATAAACACTTGAGAAAAGTTTTTCATAATGGTCGCTGCTGTTACATGTAGGCAAAAAGGAGGAAGGTCGAAAACTTTTGATGATAAACTCACTCGTGAAACAGTTTGTTATTCTGTGGACGCAGTGCAGAATATAAATAAAGACAGAGTTTAGTCGTGCCATCTATCCACTCGCCAGGAGCTACTTCTGTAAACAAAAGAGAAAACAATGATAAATGAGAGTGCCTGTGATAAAGGTTTTCGACCTTCAACTAAACGACTCCCAAATATTAGAAACATTCCAGGCATTAAAACATAACCTTTCACGGTCATTGCTATTATGCAACCATCAGCACAAATGTAAAAGAACTCAAGAGGTGGCTGGGACCGTAAAAAAGTCACCCTCTTAAATAAAATAAGGATAAGGGTGACTATCCACACAAACGTGCTCTACCTGTAATATATTGGTATTCAAATGTAGGGAGATAGACAATAAGCATCTAATGTGCGTTTCGTTTCAAGCTGTACCATATATCAGGGTACAGTCCCTTTGGGGCAGGCGGGTGATCACCTAACAACTGTTGTAAAGAACTCAACGCGTATTTCTCAAAGTCAGAACCAAACAAAGAAAATATAATAACAAAGTAAATTGAGAACTTAAAAAGTTAGCCAGCAGAGCTGCCAGACATGTCATTAACGTTACGGAACTCTCTCTGCGGACTCTGCTTTACTCAGGCAGGCGTACTTCATTTTTTCCAATTCTCTTCACGGTGTTTCCAAATGTAACGAACATTGTCTCTCGTGTTTGATATATCACATGAAGCGACGCCGATATTTTGTGTATAAAAATTACAAAGAAAAGAGGATTCCTATGAACAAACAACTCAGTCAGACCAGAAATACCTTTTACCTCAATGTATTCCGCTAGTTCCGGCCGCGTGTGAAGTTTCTTGGCCGAGTGTATGGCTTTGTACCCGCACCTGTTCTTTCTCGTTTGTGGTCAGCTCCAGAAGAGTCTGCAGCAATTGTTGCTGGGTTGCTGGTCGTTTTAAGATAAGTTCTCTTAGGGTAGAAAATCCAACTTGAAGACGCTCCTGCAAAGAATATAAACCCACGGTGTAAAGGTCACACAGTAGGTCAAGTCTGGAGCTTATCCCGGTTTCAGTAGCATAAAGCGACAAGGAGTATTTCTATTCCTCGCTGGATGGGATGCTAGCCCATCATAGGGTTACACCTAGCATTAAATTTGCCGGTACCAAGTAGACACCTGGGTAGAGAGAAGCACTGTCAGAGTAAAGTGTCTTGCCCAAGAACACACCACAGTGACCCCAGCCAGGGCTCGAACCCAGACCGCTCAATCCGGAGACGAGCGCGCTAACCATGAGGCCACCGCACTGGCCATTAACTAGGGCACAACATATTAGTTTGTATATCTTGAAAACGTCAACCGCATCGTTTGATTAGGCATGGATCAGTTTCTCCGGACCTCACGACTCACCAGGTCTTCGCAGTACATTCTGACAGCCATGACTGCCCCGTCTGATAATGATGGTATGTCCCAGCAGAATACGAGAAAAATAACCTGAAACAGAAGACAAACAACGACAGAAATCTTACTTTAATCTCCAGGAATACATCACTATAGGAATTTATCATTAAGATTTCAAGTATTCATTTTAAACAACTAGTATTTCATGTAAATCGTACTGCTACTTGATAGCTTTGACTTGAATGGTCACACGCTCAACTAAATGAGAGCGGCTTTTACTTGAATTCGAAACTAAACTAGCTTTGCATTGCTACGCCACACGATTGGTTCAAAAAGCCGCACCACTTTCCGTCCAATCAGACGCTAACAAAACCCAATCGCGACTCGCTCGCACATGTTTTCCCGCGCTTTTTCTCAGCCGCGTGTATCTGTTTTGATTGGTTAGTGATTACCTTGCTTTCAGTTTTACGACACAACTGAAAAACCGCTCCATTGCATGCGTTTTAAATTAGAAACACCTTATACATGTACAACATGATGAAGAGCAACACACGAAAGTACTCCTTCAATAGCTATCATTTGAACGAGACACCGCGTGACTGAGAGTGGGAAGTATCAAGATACTTACTCGTCTTTGGGGTCTAACTTGGCGTACAGTCCGTCCATGAGATGGAGAATACAATCGCTGTATGATTGTCGTAACTCGTTATCTTCTCCCAGCATTCCAGTGCCTTCTGATGCTTCGTATTCCTGATACAGCCATGACATTAACAGTTCATAACGAGGCCTGATATCTTCTAGAATGAACTCTTGAAAGAACTGCAGTGGCACAGAACAAGAAAACACGCAGTTAACGAGTAACCGGTAGCAACAGGGGAATAAGGTTTGGAAAGAGCAACCAGGCTTCCAGTGAGTAACAGGAAAGCAGAAAACGTTCGTAAGGAGGATTACCTACCCATTTTTAAGTCGCCACCGAGTTGAGTAACAAGTCCAAGCAATGAGATTGATATGTTCCTGAAGCAAAACAAAATACCATATGAAAATCAGTTTAACAAACAATGTAACTAGATTATCAAAGTTACACAAGGAACATAAAAAGCGACTTGAAAAGGTCAAATCTAGCCTTTTTAAATCATAAATTATCATATTTAGAGACATCAGCCCTAACTGGTTGTTACAAGACTGTCAAATAAATTACAAAAGATTTGATAAGGTAAACTGTGATACTGTACATTAAAGCTCCAGGATTCAAGAACGAAGAAACTTCTGGGATTGGATGGTAAAGTGGCGCGAGTTTTTAAGTAATCGTAGTGATGCAAAATCAATGACTTTTCGACACTCAAGTAAAAACCACTTATTAATGAACGTCATAAATGCCAGCCATACCTGGCTTACACCACTCCTGGCTGCACTATCTGCACAGAAATGAGCAAAAGCAGTGTTAAACAAATTGCTTCGCATGCAATCCTCTGTACGAAAAAAGATGACGGCTGGTACATTTACCCATAATTCTAAGCGCGTGAAAACTTAAGCAACGTACAGAAAAGTTTCTCACATCTTCAAACCTGACACACACAATACCGTGTGTATGTTTCCTTCACTAACCCAACTCTCTCCTCGCGCAACCGACAGTTTTCCACTTCGCTTGAAACTGAAGTCTAACACTCTAACTGTCAACTTTACAAATTCTCCTTAATGGAGGCAGCCTGGCGTAGTGGTTAGGCGCTTGATTTGTAATCCGGAGGTCCCGGGTTCAAATCCTCCTTCCTGCCACTTGATGGATTTGTGTTTCGTGGTCCCAGACTCAATTCCTCCACGCTTTGTAAATAGTCAACAGGTCAGCCTCCCGCCAGTTGGGGTTTTTAACAAATTTCTGTTTAATTTACAATATTTGTTTACTCATTTTTCATCTATTTCTTCGGCTTTTATTTCTGAATGTTAGCCTGAAGTTTTTTAATCCACATGTTCTTTTACTTGAGTTTTTCTGTTTCAAATAGCGTTTGACTAAATCCGACCTCCTTCTTGGATACAACAGAGGAAATTCATACCTCAACACACAGTTTGTTGTGTCAACTTTGAAAAACCGCAGCTAGAGCCCATTAACATGAATTGTGATGCATCGACGTCAATCTAACTTTTGCAGCGACATATCTAGGATATGTCAACGCCAAAGAAAAGAGGGTAAACTTTCAGTTGACGTCATGCTAAGCTCTATATTCACGCATCACATTGACAAGGCAGTTGACTCACTCTCAGCAGCAAGAATTCTATTGACTGCGCCTGTCAACATTCTTTGTCTCTCTTGTAGATTTAGAATCCTGGTCACATCAGCTAACTTGAATGGCTTGATTTTTCGCATGCGCTGTAAACGCAAGAGGATAAAGAATAATAGCAGTGAATAAATGATCAACAATTATTCACCGAAGTGGAGGTCACTGAGGTGAATAATTGTTTTCAGTATATACCACACAAGCTGAATAACTAGCGGCCCAAAGAGTAACTTTAGTTGTGACAATATACTAACAAAAGCCATTTTGTTTTTGTCTTGCTGCTCGGAGATGAATAGTACTTGGCTAATCACCTCCGAGCTAGCCAATCAGCGCGCGCGAAAAGCACTATTCACTTGTGTGGTATATACTAAATTACAATATTTAGCCGGAGAGGGACCCACATCAGTCGCAGTTGGTTTTCAAGTCGGTCCTCTATTCTGGTCGAATTAAAACAGTGAGGAAAAATTACTGTCGATCGGCCCGTCCATCCATTCATCTGACCGTTCGTTCGTTCGTTCGTTCGTTCGTTCGTTCGTTCACTTATTCATTTCGTTCCTTCATTCGTTCCTTCATTCTTTCAGCCCGTCCATCTATTCATCTGACCGTTCGTTCGTTCGTTCGTTCGTTCGTTCGTTCGTTCGTTCGTTCGTTCGTTTGTTCTTTCGTTCGTTCTTTCGTTCCTTCGTTCGTTTTGATCATTTATTCGTTCACTGGTCCGTCCGCGCGTCCGACTGTTTCTTCGTCCATCCGTTTGATCGTCTGTCTGCGCAATAATTCTTCCAAGATCACATTCTTCGTAAAATGCGGAGAAACTTAAAGCTAAAAGTTAAACCGTTAGGCGCAGCTGAATATGTCGTCTGGAAACGACAAGAGGACTTGATCGAGATGGGAGAAGCTTGTGAGGCTTGTTGTACCTACCAGCTGAGGAACAGTAGGTTCTTTGGGAACAAATGGTGTCTGCGGGAAGGAAGAGAAGTATTAGTGCAGGAATGCAGAGTTAACAAAGACGCAATAAACTTGGAGGAAAAAGACATCTCTTAACACTTTGTTTGATCCAGTTAGGAATCTAAGCGTAAGCAAACATATTTCTGGGCAAGCATATGACCGAGGAAATGTAAACTCAGCATGGCATTTTCTTAGTTCTAGTTTTTAGGACTTTAATTACACTTTCATATGACTGGTTGTTAGGTACATGATGCAATTCCTTTTCCGCTAGACCAATCAAATCAGGGGAAAATAGAGAACTGTAACGATAACGAAGCGATCACCAAAAAATATGTCGCTTGCACTCTGAATCTTTCGGCCTTTTGGAAATGAGCAGAAAACGTCGAAAACGATTATATGACCTTCACATAATCTTTGAAATATCTTGGTGAAATGGTCAGGCATCAGCAGAGAATTGTCCAAAATGTTCCTTGATCATCCCGGCGTGAAAGCATGGCACCGCAGCGCTCATATGTCTTTATTTTATTAGAAAACGACTGCCTTAAGTTATCACAACCTGAAGCAGACACAAGTCACTTTGAGTGACTGAACTGAACTGAACTGAACTGAATCATTCTTTATTCTTCGTACAAAAATACAAAAGTGAGATAAGACTCAAACTGTCAAGCCATCAAACTCTCATAGAAATGTCTGACTGCTTCACTCCCCGGGAAGGGGGTACCCCTAACAGGTACCAAGATCCTGTTATGTGAGCGCGACTTGAAATTCCTTCCACTGCCAAGAGATGAAGAGGTGGCAATTCTAAAACAACACATTCAATGAATGTGCACTCTTTAACTGATGAGTTATAATTCACGGTACAAATGAGACAAAATTAAAAATCAATTGATTGTCCTCTCTCTCCTGTTGCCATATTTTTTTGTCTTTATGCCCTGAAAGGTACCATAAAAGCTCCCGCCGTGGACGTTTCAAGTCTGAACATCCTCAGAGGAAACAAATCGCTTTTTTAACCCTTCAAAGGTACGTCAAGCATCCCTGCCATTTTCCCGGACATAACTCTCTGAGTTCGTCCGAGTATAGACTGTTCACTGTTCACAGTCCCCTATTTTTCCGTGAGATCGTAGGTGTCGATCGTCGAGTTCGACGGGCCGCCATATTGGTCTCATGATACGCGCGAAACTGGGGAGAGTACAAAATGCCCGTGGGTAGTGGCGGTGGGGTTGATAGGGTGTGGGCCCGTCACCCCACGCTATCCACCTCATGCACCGTCACTACCCACGGGCATTTTGTACTCTCCCCAGTTTCGCGCGCATCAAGAGACCAAGATGGTAGCCCTGCAAACCGGTTCTCCGTATGGGTTATTCCGAGATTTGCTTTCGAATTGCGCGCGGTCAAAAGCTAGGGGGCGGGCGAGAGGAGAAGAGCCTGCAATGATCCTTGTACGATTTGAGTACTTACGTTCCAGGGCTCGAAATAACGGCCGGTCAACGGACAATGTCCGAACTGATTTGGGGGTTGACCGGTCAACCTTTCGTCTTGCCGGTCATGTTGACCGGTCACATTTGATCGTTTTGAAAATGAAATAAATTAAAATTTCCGTGCTGTTCAGTTGTTTCAGTTGTAGCAAGTTGCTGTGTATTGTCATTTGCGGTACTTTGATCTGAAATCCTGGGTGAAATGCAACAAGAACCGTTGTTTACAATTCGGGCGTTGAAAACAGACATCGGGGTTCACGCACTTCCGGTCACAAAGTTAAAAATAATGAATAGACTAGTTATGGTTCATATATTTTTTTCCAATCGGTTCCCTTTCCAGACTTTCTAATTTTACCATATTTCTTGAGCACCCGAGTTAAAATGCCTAGTTACTAAGCTTTTCTCGATTAATGCAAATTTTTCTTTTATTGTAATGAGGAGTAACATGGATTACAGGCGGAGTTTTAGGATCAAGATCTCACACCGTGATACGTACACCAGAAATCATTATATTTGGAGGCATTTACTGTGCATTTACTTATTTACAAATTTAATGTGTACGATAACGATATTTAACGTGTGGCGGGTTAGTCTTTACTCTTACAGACAGTGTATCCATTAACACACATAAGCTTATTTTTATTTTGCTGCTGCAATTTACTTTTGTTGTTGACAATGAGTGCTTTAAAGTGCTATAAGCTCTAAACAACAACGTTTTTTGGAAAAATATAATGCCAGTTTTGGTTCATGGGCCCCTGTATTTATTTTATATAATTGGACCGGCCAGAAACGGTATGTGACCGAGCTAAAACGAATTTGGCCGGTCATCGTGTCCGGAGACTCTCCGGAAATTATTTCGAGCCCTGCGTTCAGATTCTGAACGTAAATTGCTGATTCGCTTCAACCGTGAAGCGTGATGTTACGTTGTTTGGCGCTAATTCGCACATGTTTATTTTTCAAACGAAGCTTGGTGTCACGCGACTTCAGGAAGATGGAGGCGCTAATAGTAAACAAATTTGGACGATCCTATCGCACTGGAAAATAGGCGGCTCAAGCGTTCGTTGCCAGAGGAGTTATTATATTTTAACAATGAGAACGTTCAGCTTGTGAAACGTGACATAGTTACCGCTGTCATCTACTATTACACAACGACCGAGTTTTCATTACGCGAAACGTGACTCTCCCCTTTCAGAATATGGAGGTGTTAACATTGAGGTCAGTTATTTTTAGTACAAAAATATCAAAACTTCGGCTAAAGAAGGGCTAAATTGTCTGTTAACGTTTTTACCCATACATAATATCCATACGCTGAGTCACGTTTCGCGTTTACAATAAAACTCGGTTGTTATGGAATAGTAGATGACACGAGCTGAACGTCATCTCTTCAACATGTTCAAAGCATGGCACAATTTCAACAGTGGGAGGGAACACCTTTATAAATCGAGCGGTTTTCTTCCAGTGAGCTTTTCGTCGAAATGTTTTCTTCGGAGTTTCTGGATTCGAGTTCATAACAACTGTACTTACATGTACACAAGCGCACAAAAGTTTCATTTTTTGACAGCCGTCTTGACCTACAAGGTCATTTCCGCTTTCGTTGTGATTGGTTCATTTCAATTTGATAACTTGACAGATCAGTCAAGCGGAAAAGGAGGCAGAACTCAAATCGTACAAGGACCATTTCAGGCTCTCCCTCTCTCGCCCGCCCCTAGCTTTGACCGCGCGCCATTCGAAAGCAAATCTCGGAATAACCCATACGGAGAGCCTGTTTGCAGGCTACCAAGATGGCGGCCCGTCAAACTCAACGATCGACATCTACGATTTCACGGGAAAATAGGGGACTGTGAACAGTCTAGTCGGAGTATTGAACAAGAAACATGCATTTACTGATACCTTCTTTATATCCATTGGTCGCTTCTCTTTAGTGACATCAAAATGTCCACCTGTGCGGGAAAAATTATTATAGGTTATATTTCATCAGAGGGAAAGAGTCGCAATTTTGGAGAGAGAACCGCTTGCCTTAGTTCAAGACAGTTTTACAATAACCATTTCTCGCAATATCTATCTTTGGCCATTGTCAAACTGATACTCGACAGGAACAGTGAACAATCCTTTAAAATGACAGCTTAATTGAACTACCTCCGTTTACCTTCAATCCCTGATTAGCGTAACCGTTTATCTGATATTAATTTAATAATAAAACACAAAACAAAACCAAAAAGAACGAAACCAATGTTTTACCCAACATCCTCTTCAGCGCTGAATCCTCTTCAGGTTTAGGTGCACCATACAAATACTGCAGAGCAAAATCACAGTACAGCATGGATATTAAGTGAATAGAAGGTAAAAAAGGGAAAAATAACGGCAACTAATTCTTAGCTAACAGCAGAATCCTACAATGGAATTTCATAACACTAATAATAATAATAATAATAATAATAATAACAACAATAATAACAATAACAATAACAATAATAACTAATAATAATAATAATAATAATAATAATAATAATAATAATAAAAATAATAATATAATAACGTCTTTATTATAAGCATCCGATAAAATTACATATCTGATGTTACAGTGAAAATATATAGATAGAAAAAGTTACAATAATTAAGATGAATAAAAATAATTAAATTGATTAAAATATAGGCTCGGTTCTGCCGCTAAATCTTGAGTCTGGTCTAACAGCAGAGGCTCCTTTCCCGAACAGCGGTTGGTACACACAATGCAAGCTAATTTTGTGGACATTCCTCAATGATGGATATTCCTTCCTAAAAGCTTCTTGTGTCTTCTGTTTGAAGATCCTTTGGGCATTGCTACTTTGTTACCGGTAACTAGACCACGTGACGATTGTGCAGCGAGATTGGCGCTTTCAGTATAAAACTAAGGCACTATTGTTGTCCCTTTTTAGGTTTTGGTACATTGCAGGTTTTCAAAGAACTCCATTGTGGTATAAATTTGGACATGTTAGACCAAGGCGATCCCATTCCTTGAAATTTCCAAGACAAGTCATGCGACGCAATCATCACAGGTCCTGATCGCCGCTCTAGGTCAACCTCAATACAGTGAAGCAGTTAAGCAGGCAGTCTGTTTGTCTTTGGAGAGCAAGTTTCTCAGATTGAAAGTTTTAATTAAAATCTTCTAGCGTTTTTTTTTGCAAATGCCGTTCTCTGATTGGCTACGCTGTTCACTATCTATTCTGTTTTATGTTGTAGATAGTGACCAGCTTAGCAGTGTGCAGTTGTGAATAAAATGGCAGCCGCTTTTTTGCGTTTTCGAAGTATCTTTGAAGAGGATCTAGATAAGTTTTGAACGCATAGTAGATTTATACTAAGACAATTAAATCATTCGCTCTCGACTCCCATGCGTGATACAAAACTCGAGCTCATAATCTAATTGTTAAACAGCATGACTCACCATAGGGTCCTCTTCAATACCAGGTATATTGTTTCCCCAAGCACCACCTCCACCAATCACAGGGATCGACATGCTTTCTGCCTCTTTCATTCTTGGGTCGTTCTGAGCCTGTTTCAACATAAAAAAAAATGTGCTCTGAATTATTACTGTAGCCTTAAGAACGTCAATTCAATAAGTCAGCAAGGCTGTCAATAAGGGCTGCAACCCGTAACACCTGTTATGACTGAGTTATGTTTGATGAACCCTATGTTATGGATGAACTGGCCTGTAGTTGATACAATTTACCCGTAAAGAAACAAGTTTGCTAGAGGTGTTAAGTTCAAGGCTACAGGTGAATTAAAACTCAATGACAGCACTGGGTCCGTGCTCTGGTTACTACACACCAACCAGGTAAATGTCTTTTGCTGATTAAGCACTTCTCTCTAATACATGTAAGCACCCAACGACAAGAGGTGAATAATTATTATTAGGCAGCAGGGAACAATAAGCACTTAATGACTGGCCACAAGGGAAACAGTGAGTTTTGTTTCCCCGAGACCCTCAATGTTCCCCGAGGCGAAGCCGAGGGGAACATTGAGGTCGAGGGGAAACAAAACTCACTGTTTCCCGAGGGGCCAGTCATTAAGTGTTTTGTTATACCTCCCGACACAAATATAGAAAAAGCTCCGAAAAAAAATGATTCGCTTGACGCCATTGCATAAACTGGCCGCACTCGCAAAAATTGAGCGGCTGCCAAAACCAACCTGTCCTATCGAAAAATCACGATAACAGTCTTTTTCTTTGCAGCTAACAAAACATATAGACAGTGCTAAAGTTGCTTTGGCGTCTTCTAATGCTTAACTCGAGCATTTTGAGTTTGATTTGATCAGGAGCAGCATATTTTGTTGTAAATTACACAAGTACTTTCCTACCTGGCGACGGCGATCGACGAGCGAGTTGACGAACGTGGGCAACCCATTTTTGGCGCCAAACCAAAAGCTTGGAGACACAAAACGTTCATATTTTCCCTTTTGTTAATCTGCACGATATGTTTTTGCGACTATAAATCCCTTTTCTTGAATAATGAATGCCGTCTCTAATGAGAAACGTTGTCCTACTTCAATGGCTTTTCAACATCAGGCCGACTGGTACACAAATTTCCCGCGGTTTCAAGGTGCACAACTTGATCACGTGCAAGTCCAAAGTTCAAGGTGTTGTTTCCCTAGGGCGTCATTGAGATTTGTTCGCCCTAGGGAGTCATTAGGGAGTTTTAGCAAACCACGACGGCTACGGCGAGGAGAGCGTCACAAACAAAAGGTTTAATGAGCAAAACAATAGCTGTGCACGTGCGTTTTGAATCTTTGTATATTTCTTTGCCGTCCTCTGCAAAACAACAACGTGAAATGACTAAGTTCTACGTATTTTGGAGAACGCGAACCGCAATGGCTAATTTTTCGTATCTTGTTTTCAAAAAAACGTCGTGGGTGCATGTTTAGCCTGAGCGAGTTTTTAGACCGACAAGACTACTGGACAGATTTACACAGCTGCGACATTCAAAGGTAAAATATAAATTCATTTTTTACAAGGTTTTGTCCCCGCCGTCGCCGTCTTCATTGCTAAAACTCCCTATTGAGTTTTGACCAACGGCACGTGACACGTTCTCCTCCAATCAGGAAACGTATTTGAGTTGGGAGGTATAACAATACTATTTAAAAGAGAAAAAAAGTTCATTGGGCTGTTGCACTTTTTGTAACTAATTGTACCTTTTTGTAGGCTCGATTAGACTGCTGTTTGGGAAAGGAGTCCGTGCTCCTTCCACAAAGTAGACCAGACCAAAGTTAATAAAGAGGGATGGTTATGAAGCCCGGCAAACATCAAAAGAGCAAACAAAGATGCCAAGATTTAGGTTGGAAGGTCTATGACCGTGCAAAATCTTTTGTTTTGGGCTCGTACACTATGCATGAGTTACGTAACCAGCACGTTTCCATTGGTTGGGTCCTCAGAATGGAGTAAACAACTATTGTGTATTTTGCACGGTCACGGCCAAACAAGCGAACAAAACCCTACAACAAAGAAATTTGACGGGTTTCATAACCATTCCCCTACATTAACTATGACCAGACTCAAGAAGGTGGCGAAAATCAATCCTAGACTTTGTCACGTACACTGTACTGGTATATCAGATAAGTTTAGTCAAGCCATGGTTCATATTTCAGCGAGACAAATTCAAGCCAAAATGACCCATGGAGAGACCAAATGATCTTGATATGCAACCAAAGCGTACCAAAAGAGGTATGGTCAGATATTTATTGTTCCCAGATTAAACCATGCATGTGACCTAATTAAATTGTAGTCATTACACGTCAGTGACTTGATATTGCAGGGCATCAAGACAGCAGACACGACTTGTGATAGGCCAGTAGGTAATTTGGCTAAATGGTTAGTGAAAACACAGTTCTACGACTCCCTCATTACTTCTTAACACCCACCACTTTCAAACAAGGTAGTTAACAGCATCAACTTCTTCCAGCGACATTCCTGCAAGTAGATTCACACACAAAACAAGTTTACCTTTCTCAAGGCTTCCATTCTCTCATATCCTTTTCCAATCCTGGCAGCGTTCATCTGAGTTGCCAGCAGGCGGGCAAGATGGACGACCTGAGCTTGTCCGCCTGCTGCGGCAATGGGAGTGTATGTGTCGTGGAAGTGAGATGGAAGGCTGTCTGGGAGGGCTAACATGCTAACCAGCACCAGGTCTGTAACTGTGTCTTTGTTGAGCCTGGGGATTATATCCTGTGCTGTCATTTCAACAGCATCTGAAGTGGACATTGTCTCTAGCTCCTCAATCTGAAAATGAATAAAATTCCATCAAAAACGGTTCAAGCATTCTGCTTACGCGAGACTAATTTATCAAAAGTCTCAAAAGTAAACAAAAACTCTAGTCAGCCTGATACCAATATTTAAATTAAGGTGAACTTTTCAAAAGATCTCAACCATAGTCAACAAACGTCCAATAATACATGTAGTGTACAAGGCTAAAAACATCTTTAAGCTACATGTATGTACAAAACCATACTTACATCAAGCTTTTGTTTTTTCGTGGCCGCAGCTTCTGGTTCAGGCCTTGAAGACAAAATGCATGTAGACAAGAACATTTATTAGTAGTGCACTATTGTCACTCTCCGTATCATCCTACTAACTTCCATGTCCAATTTTAAGAGACATCTGCTATTTTACCTCAAAAGTGTTCCATGTGATCATATGAAAATGTAGCCCGTGGGCAGGATCACGTTGAAGCACAAGCGTGCACGGCGTAGCCAGCGAGACTCACTCCCACCGGATTGCTTTGCTCTTTGTCACTCACGCGTATGACTAAAAGGTGAGCCTGTTCGTAGGCTAATGAAAATGAAGCTCTAGCTCCAGATAAAGGTGTTCAGTGGAACCGCACATTCTGGCTACTTTGTTAATACGGTATGGCCACTTTATTATTATGGCCAATTTATTCTGGCCTGAAAAAAGCTTAGTCAGGCTTTTTTCTTATTTGACCCATTGCCTCCTGAAACCTTTTTGCCCAAAATGCGTTTTTTTGGACATTTTTGTGCTTTTGAGGCTGGATCTCGGCCAAAGTAGCGTTAATCTGGTCGAAAATGCATTTGCAACACGACAGCTAGCCCTTCTTGCCAGTAGAATAGCGTTTTACGACATTTTGGCCCGGGCATGCGCAGAAATCAAAATTTTTGGACGAGAAGGTGACCTACGTCTTTAGGCTTTTCAATTTTTGAATTCTTTCTTTCCGATTTTCCTTTTTCTCCTTTTCTTTTGTTTTTGCTGCGATCATTGACCTTCTACTGGGCTTGCTTGCGGTTAAAAAACTTCTCAGAAAGAGTCACCGAGGCCGCCAATTTTTACCATGGAGCTGCTAGGTGTAGTGGCAGGAAATTTTGCTCGAGTTTTTCACTCATCTTTTTGAGCATTTCTGTGCATATTTCAGGCTCCATTGAGCCGATCACTCTGATCTAGGCATCAATGGAAAGATCTTTTCCTCCTGCAGAAGTTGAGTATAGATGATGCCAATTTTGGTCAGAAGTGATGACGTCAGAAGTGGAAGAAAGGCCGAGGCTCGTCACGGGCGGTTACTGGCGGCAGAGGAGTCAATACTTTAATATGGCCTCGCTGTTAAGACGGCCAGATTTTTGTGGCCCGTTATGACCAGATTAACAGGGTTCCACTGCACTTGTGAACAAAAATTTAAAAACTCTGATCAATCAGAGATGCACCAAAGATTTAGCATTTACTACATCAAATCTCCAAATATCAAGATTGAGGAGAGGCCTTGCTGTGCAAGAAGAGATGTCCAATTATGGAAACTCAAGCTAACATAACTTTAAGCTGATTACGACTTGAAGGAATTCTACAAAGAAATTTGAACAAACAAAACAATAGGTTCCAGCAGAAGTTCCACTTAGAGTAAATCAATATAACACTTACCGTTTTTTCTCTGCACTGACTTTTGGCATGTTCTTTTGAAGCTGTCGAAATTAAGGCAGTGCAAAAACATCATCTCAATGGAGTGGTGATAACAAAAACATCTTCACAACAATGATATGTAACAAAAATGTACAGTGCCGCAAATGATCCCCAGAGACCTGAAGTGATCCCTGAATTGGACCGCAAATGATCCTCGATGTAGACTGCAAATGATCTCCCCCGGAAAATGAGGAATTGGCATGGAATTTGCTCCTCAGATTGAGATTTCAATTTTTAACATAAACAGAAACAAGCCATAACTAACCATATTTTATATACATATACTAATTGCCATGATAAAGAGTTCTTCTGATAAATTACATGTACAATAAAAGCTCTGCGGAATGCTGTGTAATCGGCTTTTGTCTATATATAGCCATAACACTTCATAACAATTTAACTAAAGCGAAAATTTACAAAGAGTAAATAATTTCAGTTCAGTCACTCAATATCCTGCATCTCAATTTACTCAACTAAGTCATGTCTTATTCCTGGCTTGCCTGTTTGGTCATACCTTGTGTGCAACAGACTTTTATTGTGCTGTTTCCTGTTTTGGTCAATCATGTGAAATGAAATACTTTTGTCATCAATGTTGAAAGTCAGTAGCAAGATATTCTAACGGATATAGTTCGTGGTTGTATTGTATCTCATGAAGCAAGTCTTCTTTGGCCCAAGAGTCTTACACAAAAACAGCTTACGGCTGCCATTCTACTTCTAGTTTGTAATGATATGTGATATATATTTTGCATTTTTCCCAAGGATAATGAAGGTAAGTGTTAGATCGCTCAACATACTATGCAAGTTGACCAATCAGTGCTCCTGTCCAGATTCAGTACACGTTTTATATATCAGTATGAAATTTCTGGCCGCAAATTGCAGAAGCGAAAAGCCAAGCTGGGTTACAGTGTTAAGATGCAGACTTTCTAGCTCATTCGTAGAACTAAAAGGTCATGAACATGTCGTGAATGCTGTTACTGTTGGTATAAGCACTTGCTTTTGTACTTGTTTCTTGTATAATGATGATGATTTGCAATCAGATTATTTAACATGGAAATGACATCCATATGAAATCTACACGTCAAGTTGCTTATGTCTTAGTTATGGTAGCATTAAGTTATTATTATTGTAGATTGAGCTTATTGAGAAATGGTATTGCTGTGTACGAGCTTTGATTTTTTCCCGTAATTTTTCAAGAAGTGTCAAGAGAGAATGAGATGGATTTGTCATGAGAATTATATTTAAATTACAGTTTACGTTACCAGTATTCATTGTGTAGTTGATGAAATTAAATTAGAAAAAAATTTTTAAAAAAGTTAAAAAAATCCAGGAAACCACACTCCATGCCATTCCTCATTTGCCAGCAGAATCATTTGCAGTCCACATCGGGGATCATTTGCTGTCCAAGTTGGAGATCATTTCCAGGCTGGGGATCATTTGCGGTGCTGTAGAAAACTCTCAAAGCTACATGTAAAACTTTGATTTTTTTTAATTATACCAACCTCAGCTTGTGATGCCCCAAGATCTGTTAAGAGTGTTGTGATCTGAGGAAGGAACTCAACTGAAAAAGGAAAACAACAGACATGGAAAGTGTAACAGATGTTATTACTTTCAAGAATAGATTCCATGTTAGGATAAACCAGTAACAGGGGACTTGGGCTAATGTTAGCTCTAGAACATGGTGGCACAAATCAAGTATTATTGCAAGTTACTAACTGAATTAATTGTACAATACATTTCCTTTCTTCCGCTAGTTAATCTGCTTACATACAATGTACTTTACTTCCTGCTTATTTTAGCTAAATTTTATTTGTAGCTTGGAGATCCTATTTCAGTGTTTTCCAGTCAGTATTTTGGCTTAAACAACATTCAAACCTATGACTTTTAATATTTTAACCATGTTTGATGTTTAACAACCATTCTTTTACTCAAAGTCTTCATAATCTCAATCAGAAAATCTTTCCAATATATAAGGTTTGCTCTGACCATGCATGTATGGCTGGGTGTGAAAAAAAACTGAAACATACTCCACAATGACTGCCTCAATTTCTTTCACTTGGCGTGGATGCTATTTTGGCAAAGCATCCAGTTCTGTGCAAGTATCCCAGAGGTTTCACAACCTTTTGATCTTAGATCGCACTTGGGAAAGGTTAACATGTTGAAAACTCTTCAAATGCACCTTCACTTCGACTCAGACGTGAAACAGATGTCTTAGTATAATTATATTTGAGGGATCTTTTAATGAATATTTTAAGTTTCTTGCCAAAATTAATGGTAAAGTGAAATGAAACTAGACAGGCAAAGATTGGCCAGTAGCTGGCTCTAATGAAAGCCCTGTTAACATGTACAAATGTATGGCTACTTCAGGCTTCTTACTTGATGATGGATGCTTGAGTAAACTCATCAGATGAAGCTAGAGGATCAGAGAAACAAAAATAGTTCAACAATTCTATGTTACTGTGACCTTAACATGGTAGCTTTTAATAATTGTTTTTGGCATC
>JAHPZR010006750.1:25000-50000 GCA_019787425.1 Platygyra sinensis | reverse complement strand
TGCAGCTGTCAGGTCTAACCTGGAGATAGTATGAGAGGCAATCAGAGTAAGCAAAGATTCCAGAGTAGATCCACCTTCTTCTCTTAGCTCTGTCATCTTGACTAAAGGATGATTTCTGGGCACTATTTCCAGTGAGATGTCTGCCTCACCTTTTTTCAGTGACTCTGAATCCTGTAATAATTTACAAAACTGTTTGGTCAGTACTTATACGTTTAGGAGAATGTTCTCAGTTCCCAGTTTCCAGCATGTCCTTGCAGTAGTTTCAACCCAAATGGTGAAAAATGGGCTAGTCACTGAAAAAGAATGCCTACCTGAGTTTTGAGTGACTGAACAAGAACAAGCATCTCCATAAACTTTATAGCATGAGTTCTTATTCTGAAAATAGAAAATGAAAAGTAAAATGTTTGAGCACCACCCGACATCCAACATATTAGGACATAAGCACTATTGCACCTTCATCTGTAGACATTTTGAGTGAGAATTGTGACTTGCTTGAAGCACACCATTCTGACTGATCTGACTGGTAACTGTACCAACCTCAGTGTTCCCTTGCGAGCAGGTGCCAATGTTTGTTTAAAGGCAAAAGGTTTGGTTTAGACCCTTGAAAAAGTGAACATAACTGGCTATGTTATAAAACATTGCCTATTAAAAAGACAATGTGTGACTTCTACTCTTGTCTCAGGTGAAGTGAGCTTCATGTGTGGGTCATGTATTAACTTCTCTTCTTACCCATCATTGTCAGACTCCAGCATGTCTATGATCTGTTCTTTGATCGTGATGAGAAGCTGCAAAGAACAAAGTTATAAACAACTGCATTTGGTACAGTAAGTCTGCATAAGGATGGCCAGTTGTCCCATACAGCCAGTTTCTATAGCATTAAGTGACTAGAAGTATTACCACTCCTTTGGATGGGATGCTAGTAGCCATCACAGGGTTACTCCAAGCATTGAATTTGCCAGTACTCATTTATACACCTGGGTGGGGACAGCCACTATGAGTTATTTTAAGTGTCTTGCCCAAGAACACAATGCCATGACCTCGACGAAGGTTCAGACTTGGACAACTTGATCTGGAGTCTGGCGGGCTAACCATTAGATGACCATGCCCCCATTAATAAACTGCATTTACTAATTTCAATTAACTTGAACACATGTCCAGAGCGCACTTGCTTGGCCACCATACACGGCTCTTACCTCCCACATGTGTTCCAGTTCTTCTGATATTGCCTTTTGCTTGCAGATGTACTGAAACAGCATAATTAAATTAAAAATTTAAATTATTTTTGGAACAGATAAACAGCACAAGTGTGAAACAGGTGCAAGTTAGAACTACAATTATAATAATATTTATTGTAGATTACCATGGGGGAGAAAATTATGATGTGTACATTATCACTTGACCTTGTGTATGTTAGATTGGTTCCTTTTACAAATTAACTTTAAGAAGCTTTAGTAACCAAAATAAATTGCGATAAAAAATTATTGTACAAGTGAACTGTGTATTATTGAATCCACCAACCTGTAAAGCATATTTGTACAACTGTGTCACACACAACATGACTCGTTTTTGTACAGCAACATTGTCGTCGTTTAGCATAAATGCCAGAGTACTCTGCACTTTGCTCAGCAGCTCAATGTCCTTTTTGCTGCAGGTTTAATTTAACAACAATTAACTACGTAAAACAGTTTACCTAAATGGTTGATAACAGCAAAAAAAAAATGGTTTATTTATTATAAACTTCTCTGATTACAACACTCGGCTGCATGGCCTCATTACATTAAGATTTTATTGCCCTCTTAACAACAAAACTTGCGCTCTCATACAAGTACACCTGGAGTTTCCAGAAACTTCTCAAAGGAATTAAATAGCATTGTTGCAAGGTTTTAAATTCAAAGATTACATAACATTCTAAAAGGTTTAACTCATGGCTGAATGACTTTTGGTTTGAGATTTTTAATTACAACAACAAGCCATAATCTTTGCGAAGGATTTTAATGAAGTTCATTCTTCCCGTGTGGCTTCCAAATGTTGAATAAAGCTGTGCAGAGAAAATATATAAATGGTGCCGGTAAAATCTGACTATCAAAATATGTAATATTAACTTGATGATTATAGAGAACTCTGCTTCAAACTATAAAACAGATGCCTGGTTATAAATCAAAAGTTTACTTTTACACAATTAAACAACAACTTTATTTGCACCCAACATAATTCAAAATCATCAATAGCACATTACAATGCGAAACCTTTTTTCAGGAGTGATTACAACTGGCTCACTTCTACAAATCTAGTTTCCAGAGCTTTGATGTTTTGGTGTGCAAATGATAAATTTTGAAAACTGACTTGTTTCTCTTTCACGGCATGTTCCATAGACCTACATGTACTAATTTTTTCTATTTATGTAAGACTGATGTTTCTGTTGTCCAGGCTCACTCGTAACCCAGCAATAAAGGATGGCAAAAGTGTAAAAAAAGACCAACAACAACAAGCGTAAAAACAGCATTTTACACAGCTGTGAACACCTCATCTTGGAACATCCTTCAATGTGAGAGAACACACGGAAAGCAACACATGCCAATTTTTCCATTTGTGCATGACCAAAATTCCTTCCACCTTTGATCTTACCACTACCACAATTCCTGGCATTTTGCAAAAATGTTTTCATGCCCCTATAATGTAACCTTATCCGGATTAGAGAGCTGCCTTGTTTGTTTGCTTCAGGCTCACTCACTGCAGTAGCAATTATTTCTTGTGAGCCATCACGATAAGGTACATGCGTGGACTGCATATCTTTACAGAGGCTTGTTCCAGCTATAAATAAGCAACTGCATTTCAACTGCATTTGTACCGTGATTGACTGGGAAAGAGTCTTACACTTTGCTGAGATTTGAGACACAACAAACCAGTAAAATAATAATTAAAGCTAAATTGTAAAACTTGCCATGCTTCCTCAATAAATCCAACCACAAATCTACGAACATCTGCTGATCGGTCTTGCTGGAAAACTAAGATTTCCTGCATTTGGTAAAGTGAAAATAACAAATGTTTGTTAATGCTATTATTTCAGACCCATTACTTGGATTATCACATAAGAGAAGTAGTCATTTTCTAAAGCAGGCACTTTAGTTTTTACCAACTTGTAACTGAGCCTGGGTCCGAGTGAAGTCACCACAGAAAATCAAGGCATGAAAACTCCTTTATGAATTACCCACCCCTTATAAAACCTTGACACTTGTTAACCCTATCCCCTTCCTCTTTGGATTTTATTTCACTGATGATCTTGATGAAAATAAGGAAAGGTTTCATCAAAGAACTGCTATTTGAAGCTTGCAGATCATAACACATGCAGCTGGCAGAAATCGTACACACTAGAATCTATACAGCAAATACATGGCTGCCAATGATATTGCCATGACTGTATGCATGTGCTTCATTATGTAATCTGCCCTTGCTGTGGGATGTAGGGGCAAATTGGTGAAAAAATCCAAAAGAAAAGAAAAAAATTACTATGTGAATGCAATGAATCATTACAGTTAAATTACATTGAATATTTTAACAGTTTTTCATAATCAGACTTCTTGAAACAATTTATCACAGATTTCAAGTTGCAGTTTTTTTCAAGTTAATTACCAACAAATGGAATGCAATTGTGACTAAACCATCAACTAATACTTCCATTGATAACGGTGAATATTTGTACAGAGAGCGAAACAGAACTAAAAGTCTTTGCATAGTTAATGGTCTAGCATTGGATGAGTACACAATACATGGGAATGACAAGAAAGGAGGTCAAATGTAAAACAGTAGTTTATCAATTACTTACATCCAAAAATTATCCAGAAGTGTGGGGTCTTTATTGACAATGAACTCTTGCACCTGTAGTAAAGTGCAAATACTACAATTAAAAATAATTATACTTGATGAATTGTGCCAGCATGTTGGTGTTGATGTAACCTTGCAATATTATTCTTGCATGAAATGTACATACTGTTGCATCCTGATTTTCTAACCTCCAAGTAAAAAAAAAAAATTGTTTGAAAATCAGAAATTAACGTGTTGAGGGAGGTACAGCTGTAAGGGAAAGACTTTTCGTTCAAGTTATCATGAGTTTCAGGGATGGGGCAGCGGTAAGCTGTTGCTGCAGACCAAGCACCGCAGTGGACTGTGGTGACAGTGTTCGCCTCCCACCAACGTAGCCCAGGTTTGATTTCAGCTCGGTGGCCATACAGGGTTGAGTTTCTTGTTGGTTCTTGCCTTGCTCCAAGGGTGTTTCTCAAAGTTCTCCAGTGTTTCCTCCTCCCAAAACAAGATCTCCAAATTCCAAATTTGACCAGGATAGGGTACCGCATGAAGACCACAATCTTGGTCAGAATAAAATAAGAAATAAAACCACCCCTCGCCAAATAAATGATGAACTGGCACTAAATTCAAAATGTGCCATTTCCCCCATCATTGAAATGGGGGAAGGGTGGTCTTAATTTTTCATTTAAATTGTCCAAGGTTGTAGATATAAGGTTTCAATGTGGCAAGACAAAAGCAGCCAGCAATTAGGAAATAATTTGTCAAAGCACTTTTATTGGCAATACAAGGAAGTGGTACAGCCCAGTGGTGTTCTCTTCTCTTTTCTCTTAAACTTCTGTCATTTCAACCGTTCGGCGGGTTAAGATAATTACAGTAAATCCTCGAGATAGCCGCCCAGAGAAGACAGGAGGGGAAGGAGGGGGTGGGGGGGGCGCTTATTTTCTTTTTTCCACAACTATTGTTTGTCTGACATGATCATTTGTTTTTAAATACATCATCTGCATGTCAACAACAACATAAGCTGTTTTATGCAAGATGTATGCAAACGTTGGCACCATTCAGAAGTACGTAACATGTTTAAACCTTCTTCACTTTTAATGTGTGAACTCCATCGAAACTGAAACAATGAAGAAAATCTAATCACCACATGAAAACTGAAACAATCTAGAAATGTAGATACCACATGACAAAACTGACTTTGTTGTTTGATTACTCAAAAACAAAATGGGGGGACAGGATGGGGGCACTTTTTCCCGAGGAGGGTGCTTATTTTAAAATTTCGGGCTGATAGGAAGGGGTGCTTATTCGGGGGGAGGTAAACTGAATTCAAGGAATGTAACAAGTATGACAATTTTTTTTTGTCAGAGAATTCTGCCTGGGAAAGGAATGCCCGTGCAACTGCTACTCTGTCCTCCTTCTCATCAATGAACCCTCCCCTCCACGTACACCACATACTGACCGACCTTGTGTCCAGTGGTGCAAAAAAACAAAAAAAAAATCAATAGTGGTCCAAGGTACTGATAACGTACTTTTAAAAATGACTGCAATCTAAAATTATCTTCTGGAAACCCAAGAAAGCGAGTTTAACCAGCACGCTTTTTTCCGCCCTTAATTATCAAACTATGCACACACAGCATACTGTCAATGAGATTCTGTCATAGCCCATAGAGCTCCTCGCAATGCCAGTGGTGGACCTCAGACAATCACCCACCATTCCCCGCCCCCGAGTCCCCAACAAAAAAGTCCCAATAATGAACTGGCTACTAAATGGCCAAGTCGTGCCCATTTTTTCCCCATCATTGCAATGGGGTGGTGGGGGGGGTGGGGGTGAGGGGGAAGGTGGTCCCTTAATTTTTCATTTAAAAATTGGTTCACGAGATGACAGCTAAGGCTGATGTGACCTTTGTCCTCTCTAAACAAATTATTTAGTTTCCATTGTAGCGTTCCAAACATAGAGAGTTTCACAGAGAATTAGGATTCCACTGTACGTGGGACAGGTAGTTAATGAGGTCAAAATCGAGTAATAGGTTGTATTTCAAAGACGCGCACATTACATCATAATATGATGTATGTTCAATAAGATTCCTGTTGTTTATTTAGCTAACCTGTTTTCCAGAACATTCACAATTTGTTTTCCTTTTCTAAGCTGAGCTTGATTGAGTAATCACTGACCTGTAAGAAGACTACCAATAATGCGGGTCAAAAATCAGTACAGCAACTGAGCCAACTTTGAATTGCGGCAAAACGCCACAGCTCCGAGCGAGTGGTGGATGACCACCATTGCATCATGAAAGCTGGAAAAAAATCCTGAAGGCCTTTTTTGTTTCCGACTTTAAATGGAAAGCTTACCTTCTCAGAGGTAGAGAGTCCTCAGCAAATACTCTCCTGCAACCACAGGAGTGTCCTGCATCATCGTTTATGAAAGAACTGTGAAGCTACCGAGGAGTCCGAACACGAGTTCGACCATCGGCCGCCATCCCTTAAAAACTGAGCCTCCTTAGTGGTGCTTGGTCAGCGGCAGACTAATACGCGAAGTAACGGTTTGTGTAAATGTTACTCGAACAACGAACTGGCGACGACCTGCTTGACTTGAGCGAATTGACAATTAGGGGACTTTTAACGATTTTAAAGAAGAATGAAGCAAAAGGAGAAAGAGATAGAGGATTCTGATGTTGTATCCTTAATTGTATTTATTTGCTCCTATCCTATTCTGTTGAAAATATTTGAAGTTTCAGGATAGTTATGCTGACCTAAACACGATCGATAATCTCTGATTTTAAAAATTATTAGCCCCCGCTTATCTAAATAGTCTGCCTCGATTCTTATCTCAACTTCTCTCGTGACCTGACCCCTTTTTATTACAAAATGGTACTTTTTTTTTCATTCAACTATCGTAACAAATCTTACAGCCGTCCACACACCCCCCTGCCTCGTACCTTGCTATTCGCAGGGGTGTGATACTTGTATTTTTAATGGCAGAACAAGATTTGTTGTTGTATCCTTTTTATAGTTTAAACGTGTTTCCAGTGAAGTGAAAGATTCGTTTTGGAGTTTCGCTATTGTTTCTCAGTCAAAGCATCGAAGCTGATCAAAGAGACCGGGCCATTTGCCAGCTTATAATTTCAACCTTAACAATTTTTCTCAGAGGTTCCTTGTAACGTTGCTGGAAAACAACAATTTTGAAGAAGTTTAATGGAGAAGGATATTAATACTCCATAGAAACCCACCACGCTTGGATTTTAACATCAACAACCTTGAACTAGAGAGTAGAGAAAAAACTTGATCAGTCCTTCCATGATGTACAAAGCATGTACTTGCTCAATACTGTTTCATATCCTTGTGATATACGATTTCTGTGAGTTTTATACAATAAGTTAAAAAAATGATTTTAAAAGTTAAAGGGTTAACGGCTCTTAAAAAATAACAAAAAAAGCCACTGAAATGTCATTTTTAAAGACAATAAATCAACATTTGATTTGAAAGATGTTACAAATTTTGTAGAAAATCTATTTTAAAATCTGTCACAGGTTTAAGCTAAATATCTGGGATGTTGGAGGACAAAAGTCTCTTAGATCCTATTGGAGGAATTACTTTGAAAGCACTGATGGGTTGATATGGGTAGTGGACAGTGCTGACAGACGGAGACTCGGGGACTGCAAGGAGGAACTCAAAGGTCTACTTATAGAAGAGGTATGTTTTAAGTAGAATTAAGTACTTACGGGGTCAATAAATGATAATTTATGCATATTTATGCAAAATTACAAAGATCATGCTCACGTCATCAGTATTGGAGTATTCACAGTAAATCGCAGACATCCTCCTCACAAAATGTCACTCAGGCTTTTTGATGAATGATGTGTCAAATGACTTGATGCTCAAATTGAGTATTATTTAATACATAAATATGTGTTTTTTATTTCTTCATTTAATCAGAGGCTTGCAGGTGCCACACTCTTGGTCTTTGCAAACAAGCAGGATCTTCCTGGTGCATTATCTGCCGAGGAAATTAGAGACGTAAGTCATTTTCTTGTATTGATTAAAAAATAATAATTGCATCATAGGCATGGAACGCATTTAGAAGTTTATGTGTCAGTATTCCTTAACATGCGCTGCAAGCCTACATTGGTTAATGTTTCAGTGTGCATGACTCTGGATTGAGCGTTCTCTGGGGACATTTTGTTGGGTTCTTCGGTATGACACTTTTAATAATTGTTAATTAATAAGTAAATTAATAAGTAATAATAGTTTTATTAATTATTACACTCACAGTGCCTCTCTCCATTAGGTGCTAGTACAGATGGGTAATAGCACTTGATTTTACTGCTGGGAGTGCCCCTGGGATGGGCTTTCATCCCATTAAGGGGGGGGGGGGGGGGGAGAAGAAATACTTCTAGTTGTTCCATGCTATGGAAACCATAGATAAGCTCCAGCCTGATGGGCCATTTGACTTGAATGCACACTTAACCTTACCTTCCATTTTTTTTTTTTTTTTTTTTTTTTTTTTTTTTGTTGGTTTTTTTTTTTTTTTTTTTTAATACGCTCCTGTTGAAAATGATTTTAATTTGAATCAAAGTTTCCTCTGGTACGTTCTTGTTACCGTTAATTTTAACAGATGAAGTACGAAGTGGACATTTCACAACGCTTCGTGGCATAAGCGTCATATCTCCCTTGCTGTAGACGGCTAAAATCAAGTTACCGTACGTAAGATTCACCTGACGAATGATTGGAACAAATAAATATACTATTGAACCTTGGTTTTGACTATTTTCAATGAAGCTGATAGCGGTGGGTTCGCTACTTTCGAAATGTTGCTACGCTCGGGATATACGAGTGGCCAGAATTTAATGGACGTTTCTTTCGGGGTCGTCATTTTCGGAAATTTATGGTTAGCATGTGTATGGGCTATTGCTTATTCAGATGCCGTGTGTGGGCAACAAGATGATGAACTTGGATTATTTAAAACCTGAGCCAAGGATACATCCCTTAAAATATTCTTAAAGTTAAGTTGTATTGCATAGTTCAAGAATCACTTTCAGTTTTAGTCAAAACCAGAGGTATGCGTTACACAGAATCCATTGTAGCACAGTCGACATGTCCTTAACCTTTGTCCATAACTTCATCTTCTTCAAATTTAAAAAGTCTAGGTTAAGAAATAGACATCTCTTCCTGCTTTCTGCCAGAGAGACACAGAGATGATTGCAACCAGATATATCCAACACCGATATTTCAGCTCTCAAACAAATCCATGTCTCAGATTCAATTAGTTAAAAACAAATTCAAAACCAACCAATGGGAGCTCTGCCTCGGCGTAAGAACCTGTGAAACTCACCAGTGATGTAAAACAAAGAAACACAAAGAAGTCAACATAATAGACCCTAACCCTAACAATAGCTACAAAAACAAAGAAAAAACTTCACAGGTTCTTACACCGAGGTAAACCCCCAATTGGAAACACCACAAAGATTCCTGCCGACAGAGCTATGCCGACAGCATGAAATTCTCTGGGGTTACATTAATGGCCAAGCACCAGGCAAATTGACTGCCGTGGGGACAATTTTTGCCCACCTGGTTTGACTGTCAGAGGAAAGTTTTTCTTGCCAACAATTTTAGTGAAAAAGTTTAATTTTGCCTGTCTGGGAAAATCAAATGTCCTCTTGCTGGAAATGTTAATGAAACCAATTCTTTGGAGGAGATCTCACATGTCTCTAGCTGGGTACAGATAGGTGACATAGATCATTGTAAGTCCAACTGGAAACATCTCTGATACATAATATGTTATGCAATTAGTCCATGGTAAATATTCTTGATGCAATGTCAGAGATGATCCAGTCAATGCCGTCCAATAGCTTTTCTCCAGTCACAGCACTACACCACTGAATGTTCCAATGATGGGTCTTAATAGATTCCAAATCAAGAGTCTGCCAAAAAATACGTAAAATGTAAATGTACACTCCATTGGATGGAAGTTCTGTTTCTAGTATAAATCACAAAATTGTTAGACTAAAGATGATTGGGAGAAAGTGGTCCTGCAAACTAAAATTTATCATTTTACACAGAACCATTTTTAGGTTAAACCCCCTTGGGCCAAACTTGTCCAAGATATGACCTGGATCAATATAATGTAAGCTTGGTAAAGGTAAGGTTAAGTGTGCATTCAAGTCAAATGGCCCATCAGGCTGGAGCTTATCTATGGTTTCCATAGCATGGAGCAACTAGAAGTATTTCTTCTCCCTCCCCCCCCCCCCCCCCCCTTAATGGGATGAAAGCCCATCCCAGGGGCACTCCCAACAGTAAAATCAAGTGCTATTACCCATCTGTACTAGCACCTAATGGAGAGAGGCACTGTGAGTGTAATAATTAATAAAAATATTATTACTTATTAATTATTAAAAGTGTCATACCGAAGAACCCAACAAAATGTCCCCAGAGAACGTTCAATCCACAGTCATGCACACTAACCAAGAGGCCCATTAACCAATGTAGGCTTGCAGCGCATGTAAAGGAATACTGACACATAAACTTCTAAATGCATTGCATGCCTATGATGCAATTATTATTTTTTAATCAATACAGGAAAATGACTTACGTCTCTAATTTCCTCAGCAGATAATGCACCAGGAAGATCCTGCTTGTTTGCAAAGACCAAGAGTGTGGCACCTGCAAGCCTCTGATTAAATGAAGAAATAAAAAACACATATTAACAATATGTATTAAATAATACTCAACTTGAGCCAGCGCTCCAAGCTGCGACCATTTTGGTCGCCATGGCGAGTGGAAAAAATTTTTGGCGACCAAAATTCTGGTGAAAGTCGCCAATTGGCGACCAACAGATTAAAAGAGAAACTTACTTGAAAAATTATCAATAATAGGACGAATTTAATCAATAGTACAAGCGGCGGCATCACCTGTCTTTCTCTTTTCCCCTCTCGTCGTTCAGAAACTCGACATGAATGCGTAAACTTACTGTAGCAAAGTAAAGTGTTGAAAACGTGCCGTTCGGTGCATTAGCCCTTCGTGTAATATGTCATGAAGTGTCCTCCCTTCACATTTTTTTTGGCGACGTGTAATATGTCATGAAGTGTCCTCCCCTTCACGTTTCTTTTTTTGGCGACTGAATTTTTTTATGGCGACCATTTTACAATTAAAGGTCGCCAGAAGGCAACTTTTTGAAAAGTGAGCTTGGAGCGCTGTGAGCATCAAGTCATTTGACACATCGTTCATCAAAAAGCCTAAGTGACATTTTGTGAGGATGTCTGCGATTTACTGTGAATATTCCATACTGATGACGTAAGCATGATCTTTGTAATTTTGCATAAATATTCATAAATTATCATTTGTTGACCCCCGTAAGTACTTAATTCTACTTAAAACATACCTCTTCTATAAGAAGTCCTTTGAGTTCCTCCTTGCAGTCCCCAAGTCTCCGTCTGTCAGCACTGTCCACTACCCATATCAACCCATCAGTGCTTTCAAAGTAATTCCTCCAATAGGATCTAAGAGACTTTTGTCCTCCAACATCCCAAATATTTAGCTTAAATCTGTGACAGATTTTAAAATAGATTTTCTACAAAATTTGTAACATCTTTCAAATCAAATATTGATATATTGTCTTCAAAAATGACATTTCAATGGCTTTTTTGTTATTTTTGAGAGCCTTTAACCTTTAACTTTAAAATCATTTTTTAACTAATTGTATAAAACTTCACAGAAATCGTATACACAAGGATTATGAAACAGTATTTGAAGCAATACATGCTTGTACATCATGGAAGACTGATCAGTTTTTTCTCTTACTCTCTATGTTCAAGGGTTTTGATGTTAAATCCAAGCGGTGGGTTTCTATGGTATTAATATCTTCTCCATTAAACTTCTTCAAAATTGTTGTTTTCCCAGCGTTATCAAGACCTCTGAGAAAAATTGTTAAGGTTGAAATTATAAGCTGGCAAATGGCCGGTATCTTTTGATCAGCTTCGATGCTTTGACTGAGACACAATAGCGAAACTCCAAAACGAATCTTTCACTTCACTTGGAAAACACGTTTAAACTATAAAAGGATACAACAACAACATCTTTGTTTCTTGCATTAAAAATACAAGTATCACACCACCTGCAATAGCAAGGCTAATCGAGGCAGGTGGTGTGTGGACGGCTTAAGATTTGTACGATAGTTGAAATGAAAAAAAAAGTACCATATTTGTAATAAAAAGGGGTCAGTCACGAGAGAAATTGAGATAAGAAAATCGAGGCAGCTATTTAGATAAGCGGGGGCTAATATTTTTTAAAATCAGAGATTATCGATCGTGTTTAGGTCAGCATAACTATCCTGAACTTCAAATATTTTCAACAGAATAGGATAGGAGCAAATAAATAAAATTAAGGATACAACATCAGAATCCTCATCTCTTTCTCCTTTTGCTTCATCTTCTTTAAAATCGTTAAAAGTCCCATAATTGTCAATTTTGCTAAATTCAATCAGGTCGTCGCCATTTTGTTTTTTGAGTAACATTTACACAACCGTTACTTCGCTATTAGTCTTGCCGCTGACCAAGCACCATAAGGAGGCTCAGTTTTTAAGATGGCGGCCGATGGTCGAACTCGTGTTCGACTCTCGGTAGCTTCACAGTTCTTTCATAACGATGATGCAGACACTCCTGTGGTTGCAGGAGAGTATTCTGCTGAGGACTCTACCTCTGAGAAGGTAAGCTTTCCATTTTAAAGTGGAACAGCCTCAGATTTCCAGCTTTCATGATGCAATGGTGGTCATCACCACTGGATCGGAGCTGGCTCAGTTGTCTGGTCTGATTTTTGACCGATTATTGGTATTTTCTTATAGGTCATTGATTTACTCAATCAAGCTCAGCTAGAAAAGGAAAACAAATTGAATTGTCTGAAACAGGTAAGCTAAATAAACAACAGAATCTTATTGAACTACATCTATTATGATGTATGTCGCTCTTTGAAATACACCTATTACTGATTTTGCTCATTAACTACCTGTACCACGTACAGTGGAATCCTAATTTCTTGAACTCTCTATTTTTGGAACGTACAATGAAACTAAATAATTTGTTTAGAGAGGACAAAGTCACATCAGCCTTAGCTGTCATCTCGGACAATTTAAATGAAAAATTAAGACCACCCCTCCCCCCCCCCCCCCCCCCCATTTCAATGATGGGAAAAATGGCACGCTTTGCATTTAGTGCCAGTTCATTATTGACTTTTTTTGTTGGGGGGGCGGGGTTGGTGGTTGATTGTCTGAGGTCCACACTGGCATTGCGAGGAGCTATATGGGCTATGCAGATCTCATCTACAGTATGCTGTTGTTGCATGTTTTATAATTAAGGGGGAAAAATGTCTGGTTAAACTCGCTTTCTTGGTTTTCCAGAAGATAATTTAGATTGCAGTCATTTTAAAAGTACTTTATCAGTACCTTGACACATTGATTTTTTTTTTTTTTTTTTGCACCACTGACAAGGTGGTAGTATGTGGTGTACGTGGAGGGAGGGTTCATTGATGAGAAGGAGACAGAGTAGCAGTGCACTGGCATTCTTTCCCAGCAGATTCTATGACAAAAAAAAACATACTGTACATCCTTGAATTAGTACCTCCCCTCGAATAAGCACCCCTCCTATCAGCCGAAATTTAAAATAAGCACCCCTCCTCGAAAAAGTGCCCCCTCCTGTCCCCCCATTTTGTTTTTGAGTAATCAAACAACAAAGTCAGTTTGTCATGTGGTATTACATTTCTAGATTGTTTCAGTTTTCATGTGGTATTAGATTTCTTCATTGTTTCAGTTTGTGAGTTCACACATTAAGTGAAGAAGTTAAACATGTTACGTACTTCTGAATGGTGCCAAGATTTATCTTGATAAACAGCTTATGTTGTTGTTGACATGCAGATGATGTATTAAAACAATGATCATGTCAGACAACAATTTGGGAAAAATGAAATAAGCGCCCCCCCACCCCCCCTTCCCCTCCTGTCTTCTCTGGGCGCTATCTCGAGGATTTACTGTAATTATCTTACCCGCAGAACGGGAAATGACAGAATTTAAAGAAAAAGAGAAGAACAACACCTGTGGCTTACCACTTCCTTGTATTGCCAATAAAAAATGCTTTGACAAATTATTTCCTAATTACATGTACTGGCTGCCTTTGTCTTGCCGCATTGAAACCTTATATACGATCTTGGACAATTTAAATGAAAAAATTAAGACCACCCTTCCCCCCATTTCAATGATGGGGAAAATGGCTTGCTTTGCATTTAGTGCCAGTTCATTTGATTTGGCGAGGGGTGGTTTTGTTTCTTAGTTTATTCTGACCAAGATTGTGGTTTTCATGTGGGTACTCTGTCTTGGTCAAATTGGAATTTAGAATGTTGGTTTTTGTGGAGGGAGGAAAACTGGAGAACTTTGAGAAAAACCCTTGGAGCAAGGATGAGAACCAACAAGAAACTCAACCCATGTATGGCACCGAGCTGAAATCAAACCTGGGCTGCATCGGTGGGAGGCACACACTGTCACCACAGTCCACTGCGGTACTTGGTCTGCAGCAACAGCTTACCACTGCACCATCCCTGGTGCTCATGATAACTTGAACCAAAAGTCTTTTCCCTTACTTCCCTCAACACTTTTTTCCTTGGAGGTTAGAAAATCAGGATTCAACTGAATGTACATTGTAGCATTTCATGCAAGAATAATATTGCAAGGTTACATCAAAACCAACATGCTGCACAATTCATCATGTGTAATTATTCCTAATTGTAGTATTGGCACTTTATTACAGGTGCAAGAGTTCATTGTCAATAAAGACCCCACACTTCTGGATAATTTTTTGGATGTAAGTAATTGATAAACTGCCCTTTTACAGTACATTTGACCTCCTTTCTTGTCATTCCCATGTATTGTGTACTAATCCAATGCTAGACTATTAACTATGCAAACACTTTTAGTTCTGTTTTGCTCTCTGTACCAACATTCACCGTTATCAATGAAAGTTTCATTCCATTCATCGGTAATTAACTTGAAAAAAACTGCAACTTAAAATCTGTGATAAATGTTACAAGAAGGCTGATTATGAAAAACTGTTAATAAAAATATTCAATGTAAAACTGTTACAGTAATGATTCATTGCATTCACGTACATGTAGTAATTTTTCTTCTTTTCTTTTGGATTTTTTCACCAATTTGCCCCCACCTCCCACAGCAAGGGCAGATTACATAATGAGCTCATGCATACAGTCATGTCAACATCATTGGCAGTCATGTATTTGCTGTATAGATTCGAAGTGTGTATGATTTCTGCCAAGCTGCATGGTATTTTGATCTGCAAGGCTTCAAGATAATGCATGTTTTTTGTGAATCCAAAGAGGAAGGGGATAGGGGTAATAAGTTTCAAGGTTATATAAGGGGTGGGTAATTCGTAAAGGAGTTTTCATGCCTTGATTTTTCTGTGGTCACTTCACTCAGACCCTGGCTCAGTTACAAGTTGATAAAAACTTAAGTGCCTGCTGTAGAAAATCATCACTTCTCTTATGTGATAATCCAAGTAATGGGTCTGAAATAAAAGCATTAGCAAACTTTTGTTATTTTCACTTTACCAAATGCAGGAAATCTTAGTTTTCCAGCAAGACCGATCAGCAGATGTTCGTAGATTTGTGGTTGGATTTATCGAGGAAGCATGGCAAGTTTTACAATTTAGCTTTAATTATTATTTTACTGGTTTGTTGTCTCTTAATTCTCAGCAAAGTGTAAGACTCTTTCCCAGTCAGTCACAGTACAAATGCAGTTGCTTATTTATAACTGGAACAAGCTTCTGTAAAGATGTACAGTCCACACATGTACCTTATCTTGATGGCTCACAAGCAATAATTGCTACTGCAGTGAGTGAGCCTGAAGCAAACAAACAAAGGCAGCTATCTAATCCAGATAAGGTCACATTATAGGGGCTTGAAAACGTTTAAAAATTGTGAAACGCCAGGAATTGTGGTAGCAGTAAGATCAAAGGTGGAAGGAATTTTGGTCATGCACAAATGGAAAAATTTGCATTTGTTGCTTTCTGTGTGTTCTCTTACATTGAAGGATGTTCCAAGATGAGGTGTTCACAGCTGTGTAAATTGCTGTTTTTACGCTTGTTGTTGTTGTTGTTGTTTTTTTTTACACTTTTGCTATTCTTTATTGCTGGTTTATGAGTGAGCCTGGACAACAGAAGCATCAGTGATACATAAATAAAGAAATTAGTACATGTAGGTCTAAGGAACATGCCGTGAAAGAGAACCAAGTCAGTTTTCAAAATTTTATCATTAATTTGTGCACCATAAACATCAAAGCTCTCGAAACTAGATTTGTAGAAGTGAGCCAGTTGTTATCACTCCTGAAAAAAGGTTTCACATTGTAATGTGCTATTGATGATATTGAATTATGTTGGGTACAAATAAAGTTGTTGTTTAATTGTGTAAAAGTAAAATTTTGATTTATAACCAGGCGTCTGTTTTATAGTTTGAAGCAGAGTTCCCTATAATCATCAAGTTAATATTACATATTTTTGATAATCAAATTTTACAGGCACCATTTATATATTTTATCTACAAAGCTTTATTCAACATTTTGGAAATCACATGGGGAAGAATAAACTTCATTAAAATCCTTTGCAAAAATTATGGCTTGTTGTTGTAATTAAAAATCTCAAACCGGAAGTCATTCAGCTATGAGCTAAACCTTTTAGTGTGTTATGTAATCTTCGAATTTAAAACCTTGCAACAATGCTATTTAATTCCTTTGAGAAGTTTCTGGAAACTCCAGGTGTACATGTACTTGTATGAGAGCACGAGTTTTGTTGGTAAGAGGGCAATGAAAATCTTAATGTAATGAGGCTTAGTGCTGCATACAGCCAATTGTTGTAATTGGAGAAGTTATAATTATAAATAAACCAGTTTTTTGCTGTTACCAACCCTTTAGGTAAACTGTTTTATGTAGTTAATTGTATGTAAATTAAACCTACAGCAAAAAGGACATTGAGCTGCTGAGCAAAGTGCAGAGTACTCTGGCATTTATGCTAAATGACGACAATGTTGCGGTACAAAAACGAGTCATGTTGTGTGTGACACAGTTGTACAAGTATGCTTTACAGGTTGGTGGATTTAATAATACACAGTTCACTTGTGCAACAATTTTTTGTCGCAAGTTATTTTCAAGTTTCTTTAAGTTAATTCATAAAAGGAACCAATCTAACATATATAAAGGTCTAAGTGATAATGTACACATCGTAATTTTCTCCCTGGTGGTAATCTACAATATTATTATAATTGTAGGTCTTACTTGTACCTGTTTCTTACTTGTACAGTTTATCTGTTCCAAAATTTAAATTTTTAATTTAATTATGCTGTTTCAGTACATCTGCAAGCAAAAGGCAATATCAGAAGAGCTGGAACACATGTGGGAGGTAAGAGCCGTGTATGGTGGCTAAGCAAGTGCGCTCTGTACATGTGTTCAAATTAATTGAAATTAGTAAATGCAGTTTATTGGTGGAGGCATGGTCATTTAGTGGCTAGCGCACCGGACTCCAGATCAAGTAGTCCAAGTTTGAACCTTGGTCAAGGTCATGGCATTGTGTACTTGGGCAAGACACTTATCTCACAGTGGCTGTCCCCACCCACATGTATAAATGGGTACTGGCAAATTCAATGCTTGGAGTAAAGCTGCAATGGACTAGCATGCCATCCAAGGGAGCAGTAATACTTCTATAGTCACTTTAATTGCTATAGAAACTGGCTGTATGGGACAACTGGCCATCCTGATGCAGACATTACCAATGCAGTTGTTTTTAACTTTGTTCTTTGCAGCTTCTCATCACGATCAAAGAACAGATCATAGACATGCTGGAGTCTGACAATGATGGGTAAGAATAGTTGTTTAATACATGACCCACACATGGAGCTCACTTCTGTAAAAGAGAAGCAACCTGGGACAAGACTGGAATGTCACACATTGTCTTTTTCATAAGCTTTGAAATAGGCAATGTTTTGTAACATAGCCACTATATTCACCTTTTCAAGGGTCTAAACCAAACCTTTGCCCTTAAAGAAACATTGCCATCTGCTACTGTAGGTGCAATAGTCCTTATGTCCTAATATGCTGAATGTTGGGTGGGTGCACAACATTTTTACTTTTCATTTACTATTTTCAGCATTAGAACTCATGCTATAAAGTTTATGGAGATGCTTGTTCTTGTTCAGTCACTCAAAACTCAGGTGGGTGTTCTTTTTCAGTGACTAACCCAATTTTTCACCATTCAAGTTGAAACTGCTGTACGAGTACATGCTGGAAACTGGGAAGTGGGAGCATTCTCTTAAACTTATAAGTACTGACCAAAGAGTTTTGTAAATTATTACAGGATTCAGAGTCACTGAAGAAAGGTGAGGCAGACATCTCACTGGAAATAGTGCCCAGAAATCATCCCTTAGTCAAGATGACAGAGCTTAGAGAAGAAGGTGGATCTACTCTGGAATCTTTGCTCACTCTGATTGCCTCTCATACTATCTCCAGGTTAGACCTGACAGTTGCATGAATATAATATAAGTGATGAATATAACTGTGATGTTTGAGAAACCACTCAAAACCATTTTGTTGTTTCTCGAAAAATTGTTTTGCTTTCAATATTATCCCTTTATATGGTTCAACATGAAGTTAACTCAAGCGTCTGCATGAAAAAGGTGTCCATCTTGGCTACCCTAGACAGATACCTAGTTTGGGAAACATAATTCCTTTTCAGGTGTACACAGTAGGTTTCTGTCTTTGGCAAGTATCCTCCTTTTGATGAGATCTACATTTTCATTCATTATTAGCGACACCAGTTAAACCAAGAATCTATCAGGCTGCTGTTTATCTCCAGTTTCTGTAGCGTGTCCAATACTGTCAAACAGATACATTTGTACAACTCATGAGTGACTGAACATGACCCATATGACTGGTATGACTCATAAAGTTCGTGAAACAATGGTTTACGAGTCATACAGAGAGACTTATCATCAGAGAGGCTTAGGATGTATGGTATGGGTCGCACTTGGGAAAAGTTTTCATCTTTGCCGGCAAAAAGCCACAAAAATTTGAAACCGCAACCGGAAAGGAACACTTTGAGATGGAAATGGAGGGTCGCACTAGTCGGAGAAAACTCGTCAGTAACTAGACACCTCGTTGTTTGCATGTGTTTTCAAAAGACTCATGATGATATCGATGGCAATCACCTAAACCGAAACAAGTATGCGTCCCGTTGAAGGAGTGCTCATAGCTAATTCTTCTTCTGTTCATTCAGCTTGACCTACAGCAGTTCGTTGCTTTTCCTTGTTGAACGAACGATGGGCAGACAAATGTGTGACGGTTTTAACAGCGGCCATGATCAGAGGAAGAAATCGACGTCGCCTAAGAATTCTTGCGTTAAGACTGTATCGCCCGGGTCATGAGAAATCATGTATGAGCATTGGGCCAAAAAAAGCCAACTCAGTTCATGATTTAAGATCGCGAACTAGAATTGAACTTCCCGCACGTATCGTTTTTCGTGTTACGTTGACACGCGCTGACAGTTGCCGCTGTGATTCCCATTGTTTGGCTTGACTTTTCCAAAATCTGCCTGCCCCACCCAAGCACTACAGCGTCTTTGATGTTTTGCCGATTCGCAAAGTTTTTGCCAAAGGGAAAAACCTGGGGTCGCACTAGGTAAAGGCCCGCGATGACAGATTTCAACTGCAAAGTAAACAAATTCTGGCAAAGATTTGCCAAGTGCAACCCATGCCTATATAGAAGTCCACAACCCATGTCATACAGGTTATGAAACAATGGTTTACGAGTTGTACAGGGTGTGGAACAATGGTGGCCTGCCTATCATTAGTATGAAAGCTCTTCTACTTCAGCAATCTGACCTGTATGACCCATATGGTCGGTATGGGCTGCAAGGATTGTAAAACAATGGTTTACAAATCGTACAATTGGTGAACTGGATACATGATTACATACTTATGATAAGTATGACAAACATGCTAAGGACGATGTATGTTCCTTGTTGTAAAAGCGGGAATGCCCCAGAGAGTATTCTCCATTCTCATATACACATGTATAGATCTCTGTTACTCCCTCTGATGAAGATGTTCAAGGCTGTTCAACTTCACATGTAACAAGGGCATGTATGAATGTATTTAGGAAAAGAGCGTTAATTGAGAGAGATTCATGTTGGTTTGTACAAAAACAAATCTAACCTTAACTTTTGTATTGTTATTAGTGTGAACCTGATGGCTGCCCTTGGATCCCTGTCAGCCATAGCTCGTCAAAGACCTGCCTTTATGGCGATTGTTGTTCAGGCATTCGAGTCTCTTCATGGTAGGGGCATGATCATTCATCTTGATTTCAATCTGACTCTTAAAACAGGAATTTCATTAAAAATTTAGTAGGAAGGCATTATTGGTTTTCACAGGCAGACAAAAATTTTTTGAACTGAATTAATGTCTTTAGAAGAAAAAACTTTCCTCTAGATGGTCAAACAAGTTTTGGACAAGTGTCCTGCCAGAAAGAAGAGTCAAATAGAGTCACAATGTTTGCTGTTTTTTAGCAGTGTACTGTTGGTTGTCTTTGTGAAATGTGGATATGATACATATTGCACAATTGTTTGCACTTTCAATAGTGACCTGGTACAATCATGTATAAATTTCTAATATTGCACATTTGATCTTGGTCTACAGCTAATCTTCCCACTTCTCTGAGCAAATCTCAAGTCAGCAGTGTGAGGAAAAATCTGAAGGTAATTACTGAATTTTAAGTTGTGGCAAGTGGAGCAGCAGGCATCTCGGCAAATCAAATAGTTCTGATCTGTAGCTGTCTTCAATGTCAAATGCATATAGATCTGGTCTCTCTTGGGTTTAATTCAACAGTATATCTTGAACCATTTGCTAAAATTTGTTCCTGCCTATAGGCCGTTTTGATTGATTCATTACATGTGTAAAAACATTTTATGCCCACAAGGAGAATACAAGTATGATGCCAAAAACAATTATTAAAAGCTACCATGTTAAGGTCACAGTAACATAGAATTGTTGAACTATTTTTGTTTCTCTGACCCTCTAGCTTCATCTGATGAGTTTACTCAAGCATCCATCATCAAGTAAGAAGCCTGAAGTAGCCATACATTTGTACATGTTAACAGGGCTGTCACTAGGACCAGTAGCTGGCCAAAACAGCCAGCTACTGGCCGGTCTTTGCCTGTCTACTTTCATCTCACTTTACCATTAATTCTGGGAAGAAACTTAAAATATTCATAAAAGATCCCTCAAATATAATTATACTAAGACATCTGTTTCACGTCTGAGTCGAAGTGAAGGTGCATTTGAAAAGTTTTCAACATGTTAACCTTTCCCAAGTGCGATCTAAGATCAAAAGGTTGTGAAACCTCTGGGATATTTGCACAGAACTGGATGCTTTGCCAAAATAGCATCCACACCAAGTGAAAGAAATTGAGGCAGTCATTGTGGAGTATGTTTCAGTTTTTTTTTTTCACACCCAGCCATACATGCATGGTCAGAGCAAACCTTATATATTGGAAAGATTTTCTGATTGAGATTATGAAGATTTTGAGTAAAAGAATGGTTGTTAAACATCAAACATGGTTAAAATATTAAAAGTGATAGGTTTGAATATTGTTTAAGCCAAAATACTGACTGGAAAACACTGAAAGGATCTCCAAGCTACAAATAAAATTTAGCTAAAATAAGCAGGAAGTAAAGTATGTAAGCAGATTAACTAGCGGAAGAAAGGAAATGTATTGTACAATTAATTCAGTTAGTAACTTGCAATAATACTTGATTTGTGCCACCATGTTCTAGAGCTAGCATTAGCCCAAGTCCCCTGTTACTGGTTTATCCTAACATGGAATCTATTCTTGAAAGTAATAACATCTGTTACACTTTTCATGTCTGTTGTTTTCCTTTTTCAGTTGAGTTTCTTCCTCAGATCACAACTCTCTTAACAGATCTTGGGGCATCACAAGCTGAGGTTGGTATAATTTAAAAAAATCAAAGTTTTACATGTAGCTTTCAAAGTTTTCTACAGCACCGCAAATGATCCCCAGCCTGGAAATGATCTCCAAATTGGACCGCAAATGATCCCCGATGTGGACTGCAAATGATTCTGCCAGAGAATGGCAGCCGTAAGCTGTTTTTGTGTAAGACTCTTGGGCCAAAGAAGACTTGCTTCATGAGATACAATACAACCACGAACTATATCCGTTAGAATATCTTGCTACTGACTTTCAACATTGATGACAAAAGTATTTCATTTCACATGATTGACCAAAACAGGAAACAGCACAATAAAAGTCTGTTGCACACAAGGTATGACCAAACAGGCAAGCCAGGAATAAGACATGACTTAGTTGAGTAAATTGAGATGCAGGATATTGAGTGACTGAACTGAAATTATTTACTCTTTGTAAATTTTCGCTTTAGTTAAATTGTTATGAAGTGTTATGGCTATATATAGACAAAAGCCGATTACACAGCATTCCGCAGAGCTTTTATTGTACATGTAATTTATCAGAAGAACTCTTTATCATGGCAATTAGTATATGTATATAAAATATGGTTAGTTATGGCTTGTTTCTGTTTATGTTAAAAATTGAAATCTCAATCTGAGGAGCAAATTCCATGCCAATTCCTCATTTTCCGGGGGAGATCATTTGCAGTCTACATCGAGGATCATTTGCGGTCCAATTCAGGGATCACTTCAGGTCTCTGGGGATCATTTGCGGCACTGTACATTTTTGTTACATATCATTGTTGTGAAGATGTTTTTGTTATCACCACTCCATTGAGATGATGTTTTTGCACTGCCTTAATTTCGACAGCTTCAAAAGAACATGCCAAAAGTCAGTGCAGAGAAAAAACGGTAAGTGTTATATTGATTTACTCTAAGTGGAACTTCTGCTGGAACCTATTGTTTTGTTTGTTCAAATTTCTTTGTAGAATTCCTTCAAGTCGTAATCAGCTTAAAGTTATGTTAGCTTGAGTTTCCATAATTGGACATCTCTTCTTGCACAGCAAGGCCTCTCCTCAATCTTGATATTTGGAGATTTGATGTAGTAAATGCTAAATCTTTGGTGCATCTCTGATTGATCAGAGTTTTTAAATTTTTGTTCACAAGTGCAGTGGAACCCTGTTAATCTGGTCATAACGGGCCACAAAAATCTGGCCGTCTTAACAGCGAGGCCATATTAAAGTATTGACTCCTCTGCCGCCAGTAACCGCCCGTGACGAGCCTCGGCCTTTCTTCCACTTCTGACGTCATCACTTCTGACCAAAATTGGCATCATCTATACTCAACTTCTGCAGGAGGAAAAGATCTTTCCATTGATGCCTAGATCAGAGTGATCGGCTCAATGGAGCCTGAAATATGCACAGAAATGCTCAAAAAGATGAGTGAAAAACTCGAGCAAAATTTCCTGCCACTACACCTAGCAGCTCCATGGTAAAAATTGGCGGCCTCGGTGACTCTTTCTGAGAAGTTTTTTAACCGCAAGCAAGCCCAGTAGAAGGTCAATGATCGCAGCAAAAACAAAAGAAAAGGAGAAAAAGGAAAATCGGAAAGAAAGAATTCAAAAATTGAAAAGCCTAAAGACGTAGGTCACCTTCTCGTCCAAAAATTTTGATTTCTGCGCATGCCCGGGCCAAAATGTCGTAAAACGCTATTCTACTGGCAAGAAGGGCTAGCTGTCGTGTTGCAAATGCATTTTCGACCAGATTAACGCTACTTTGGCCGAGATCCAGCCTCAAAAGCACAAAAATGTCCAAAAAACGCATTTTGGGCAAAAAGGTTTCAGGAGGCAATGGGTCAAATAAGAAAAAAGCCTGACTAAGCTTTTTTCAGGCCAGAATAAATTGGCCATAATAATAAAGTGGCCATACCGTATTAACAAAGTAGCCAGAATGTGCGGTTCCACTGAACACCTTTATCTGGAGCTAGAGCTTCATTTTCATTAGCCTACGAACAGGCTCACCTTTTAGTCATACGCGTGAGTGACAAAGAGCAAAGCAATCCGGTGGGAGTGAGTCTCGCTGGCTACGCCGTGCACGCTTGTGCTTCAACGTGATCCTGCCCACGGGCTACATTTTCATATGATCACATGGAACACTTTTGAGGTAAAATAGCAGATGTCTCTTAAAATTGGACATGGAAGTTAGTAGGATGATACGGAGAGTGACAATAGTGCACTACTAATAAATGTTCTTGTCTACATGCATTTTGTCTTCAAGGCCTGAACCAGAAGCTGCGGCCACGAAAAAACAAAAGCTTGATGTAAGTATGGTTTTGTACATACATGTAGCTTAAAGATGTTTTTAGCCTTGTACACTACATGTATTATTGGACGTTTGTTGACTATGGTTGAGATCTTTTGAAAAGTTCACCTTAATTTAAATATTGGTATCAGGCTGACTAGAGTTTTTGTTTACTTTTGAGACTTTTGATAAATTAGTCTCGCGTAAGCAGAATGCTTGAACCGTTTTTGATGGAATTTTATTCATTTTCAGATTGAGGAGCTAGAGACAATGTCCACTTCAGATGCTGTTGAAATGACAGCACAGGATATAATCCCCAGGCTCAACAAAGACACAGTTACAGACCTGGTGCTGGTTAGCATGTTAGCCCTCCCAGACAGCCTTCCATCTCACTTCCACGACACATACACTCCCATTGCCGCAGCAGGCGGACAAGCTCAGGTCGTCCATCTTGCCCGCCTGCTGGCAACTCAGATGAACGCTGCCAGGATTGGAAAAGGATATGAGAGAATGGAAGCCTTGAGAAAGGTAAACTTGTTTTGTGTGTGAATCTACTTGCAGGAATGTCGCTGGAAGAAGTTGATGCTGTTAACTACCTTGTTTGAAAGTGGTGGGTGTTAAGAAGTAATGAGGGAGTCGTAGAACTGTGTTTTCACTAACCATTTAGCCAAATTACCTACTGGCCTATCACAAGTCGTGTCTGCTGTCTTGATGCCCTGCAATATCAAGTCACTGACGTGTAATGACTACAATTTAATTAGGTCACATGCATGGTTTAATCTGGGAACAATAAATATCTGACCATACCTCTTTTGGTACGCTTTGGTTGCATATCAAGATCATTTGGTCTCTCCATGGGTCATTTTGGCTTGAATTTGTCTCGCTGAAA
>JAHPZR010006750.1:15000-22500 GCA_019787425.1 Platygyra sinensis | reverse complement strand
CAGAATAGCCGGAATATATTCCGGAATATATTCTTATTCCGGAATATCCCAAACGAACGCGCCCTTAAGACTACTATCCCATGGAATGTGGCAATTCACAAGGACAAAAGTGAATGACTAGTTAGTTATACGACCACTCGAGGATTGTCAAAAGTCCTCCGCAGTGCCTTACAAAACACGACGTGAAATTTGACTCATTATCAGACATTATATCAATTTCCTTGTTTATGTATAATTTCATTTCCCACAGCGTTGAACAGTAGAGTTTTGTTTGAAGGCTCTATTTTAGCGACCACGATCACAAACTACGCCATTTTTTACTTCGCCGATTACATATATTGCCATACCCCTGTGCAGTCTAGCCACAGTAAGACAGTAGTCAATTTGAATCCTGTGTGTGAAGTGTTTTTTTCTATTTCTCTGTTATCTATTTGTAAGGCTGTCACAATTTAGTTTTGTACTGTAAGGTTTGAAATTTAAGAAAATATTCATCACAAAGTTTCACGCTGATCACTCTCCGTTTTGCCCCTTTGGTCTGTAACTTAACTGGCAGTTCGGTTAATGATCACTTCACTTCACTGAACCAAGATGTACCCCATGGCCTTGATGTGTTTGTGTCCGTTGTCTGGATCATGTGTAGCATCGTTTCCACACGTGTTGGAGTCGTCGTTGTTCCCTCCTGTGCCAAACCCAATTCGGGAGTCAGGGGTATTGCAATCATTTTCTTGATTAGCAATGACACCAATTCGTGCTTTAGCATTAATGGAGTTCTCAGCCACAACATTAAAGCCTTCTCTGTTGCAATTACTTTGCAAGGAGCCCTCAGGACCAATCAAATTCTTCCAAGCGCCACGACCCAGTGAAGTGGGGCGGTATTTACCATCTTGAATCAGGGCGTAGAGCGAGCTAGCCTTCTTGTCGAGAAGGATGAACTTGGTTTCTTGCCCAATCTTCATGCCGAGACACATCATGGTAAATGGTGTGTTCCAGTAGGTCGGTAGCTTTGTTTCTTTGTCGTCTAAGCCTGTTTCTCCTTCAGGGATGCCATATGCCTTCTTGTTGGTCCAGTAAGACGAATCGTAATGAAACGTCCGCTGCAAGATCAAATTGAAGAGTCAACTCCAAGAATACAGCAGAAGCTAGTACATGCATGTAGAGTATATTTTACAACAATAACGTTACGGGACGTTCCAGCAAGATCTCAGATGTGGTTATGGCGTTACGCTCTATGTATTTATCATAGGGTTGTTTAACCTTGTGATATAGATGCATAGTATGGGAACCGCGTAGCACCCTTGAAATAGGAAATGATATTTTTTAAATATGTTTGGATGCCAGAAGTAGACAATACTGCCGATACACCAAATCCCCCTTGGTAGAAGCAAACTTATTTTGTATATAAAGACTCCAGGCAGCTAAAGAGCTAGAGAAACTTAGTACATGGTTAAATTTTTAGCCCTTTGGGTGTAATATTCAACAAGACATCGTCTTTCAAAACTTCAAAATTTCTGGGTGGCAAAAGCGCTAATGAGCTCATATAGATTCTTTGTAAAATTTTGAAACTTTAAACCAGCATTGCGCAAAAAGTATTCAATAAATCATTGGCAGAGTTAATCGTTCTTTGATCTTTCAATATTCAGAACTGATTTATTTGTAGCTCCATCAGAAACTGAATTGCTTATGCTAATGAGGTAAATATTGTAAACAAGGATTCCCCTATATATTTTCAGTTTTTCCCCGTGGTTATTGCGGTGCGCAGGCCCGGTGTTGTTTCTTAAGGTGATTCCCGAGTAAAAGAACCCGCCATAGATTTCCAATGAAACTTAGTATGGTGTCATGACAGTACAAGGAGATGTTAAAAACGTAATAAAAAGAGGGGGTCACCGTGCTTGTTTTCATGCCACGATGCTGACAAATATGGTTATTTAGGTGACTTTTGGTTATCTCAGTGCGCAACAAATAAATATATCTTATTAGATCATTAGACGTTTTGTTTTGTAGTATCGCTGAGTATTTTTACGAGTTGTGCCGTATTTTGGCGAGCCCGTAGGGCGAGTCAAAATACAAACAACGAGTAAAAATACTCAGCGATACTACACAACAAAACGTCTAATATATTCAACACGCCAAATTGGTATGTTCGTACGAGCGAATTTCGTGGATATTTATTTACAGGGAATGCGTGACAGAAGTATGCGAAGTGGAACGGAATTGGCGCGGGAAATACAGCTAACTGATTGGTCAATGGCAGGAAACCTGTCTAACCGGTCCGCTGGAGTACAAATATCGTGTGATATTTGTACTCGTTTTGCGGGCGTTATTTGTACTCTACCAAGTGCAGTTGGATAATAAGTTCGATTATTTTTCAATACGGCGTGTTATATCACACAGAGTTTGAATTTCTTTGATTGCTTATTCATCTACGTCCCAGATAAAATGGCTTCAAATACCCTGCATTATTAACTGATATGTTTATCCTTTAAAACAAACATAATTTGGACTTGCTCTATTGGGCCCGTAACGTCTCTATCTGTAGTATTTATTTCATTTGCCAAAAAAGTAGCCATAGATTTCTGCCAAATTTTTTCTCAGTTATTGCGGATATTGCTCTTATTGAATTTATAAAATAAAAAGTGGGGGTCACCGTGCTCGTTTAAGAGAAAAGAAGCTTTTATCTCGCTATCGAGCTTAGTTTGAGGGAAATCTCTCATGTTTTGTACGCGCGCGCGCTCATTTGCGCGCGCTGATGATGCAAAAATCGTGCGCAGTAGGAATGCGCAATGCAAAACCCGGGAATCACCTTAAAGTCATCACTATGTAATTTTTGTTGAAAGGACATAATGAAGAGGGTTATACAAGGCTCGTGTTGACACACCCAGAAGTGGTTGCTTAATACACTATAAATGTTTTATATTCGGATGAGCGGGGCGAATTAGCATATAATTATAAAGCTTTGGCGTTTGAATTACCTTAGAGCCGTCAATCTTCATGACCAGCGTCCATCCTCCACAGCCACAGTCGCTAAGATCAGCGCCATCAATACTACAGTAGACAGGAAAGTTCTGGCTGCCAAACTGGAGCATGTATGCTTTGTTTTCAGCTGTTCTTTAAATGAATTTCAAATACTGCATTGGCTTTTAATTTGTATTGTATTTGCTTATTGAATGATATTACAACAACAACAACAACATTTATCGATACCAAAAAGAATTAGAGATAAAAGTAATACATTGTTTTGAAACTTGTAAATATGGTATTAGCTGCCTATAATAACCATAACGGGTAAGAAAATCAGGCAGCTGATGAAATACAACAGAGAAAATATTACAGTCATTTATATTAGTTGTAAATCAAAAGAAGCCTAAGAATACAACTATTGGAAGTAAAGCTCATTACATTTTAAGTACCTTAATTAATTTAATTACACCACTGATCAGAAGGAACCAGCTTCCAGACGCCATATATATACGGCAAGCACCATCACTTGCGACATTTAAATCCAAACTGAAGACTCATTTATTTGATCAAGGTTTTAATTAGTCATAGGTTTTTTTTTTTTGCTTATTATCTTAGTTTTCTTATTTAGTTGTTATAGTTATTTTTATCTCATTTTTTCTATTCACATAGTTGTACAGCGCTGTGAACTCTAGCACGGGCGCTATAAAAGTCTTACATATTATTATTATTGTATCAGAGGGCTGGTAACTAAAATCCACCAATCAGATTGCTTGAATCGAATGAATGTCAGAATTGCGGGATGGAAGTTTATGGTGTCTTTCCACTCTGTGATCATGAAATTTTTTGAATATATCCAGTCATGTTATAAATCTCATGTTTGATCTGGACGATACTAGGAAAATGTTGCCCCCCACCCTGGTCTTTTCGGCCCGATATTCCAAGCGCAGATCTACATGTGCACATTTTCTCTAAAACTTACCGGTATTTGTCATGAATCTCTTTGCATGACCTCGGACCAGGAGTTGGACAACAGTCACACGAATTCGAATCTGAAAAAAGAGATACGAAATGAAAAGTTTTAAAGCTAGCTAGCTATACGATTACAACGTTTAAAAGTTACGGTTAACTGCTCACTACTCTAGCTAGCAGTCCAGGATGAATAGGATGATCCGTATGAAACCGTTCTTGAGACAAACGAACAAAATGGAATTAGAGAATATTGGGTGGTATAGCGCACCGGTCAAATGCAAACCGACAGTCACTAGAAACTTGAGCGATCGACGCGATCATCGATCCTCGAGACTCAAAGACCTCTAGCGTCGAGTTTCGTGTCGCGTCGTTCGAGTCAACAAAACACTTTTCTTCTTCTCCGTTGTTTATTGAGGCGATTATTATTACGTACCTTGCCGTTTTACTCTGTAGTGAGTGCCCCATGTGTCACTAACCTCACGATCAGCAGAAATAACCTATAAACGGATGTATGTTTCAGTATATAAAGTGATTATTTTCTGACTGGCTTTTTGATATAACCCTCTCCCATTAAGCTTTTTGTTTCTGTTTCTGTCCTTTTGATGCAAAAAGGCTATATGAACGTTCCTGACTAAAAAAGCCGGAAATTAAACAAACTAACTAACAAACAAACAAACAAACAAAAAACAAACAAACTAATAGATTGAAGAGCTACAGAAGTTACTCCATTATGGTTGAAAAAATTAAGTTTCCTTAGAGAAAAATCTCCTCAAACATTAACAATATCGCTGTTTCTACAAATTAAACTGAGGAGAACTCATTTTTTCAGATTCGTTCATCTTGGCTCATTCCCTATGTGAATCTTCATAACCAGCTTCAATCAAAGGGACAGTTTCACAGATCAGCGCATATGCAAGCTGTAACGACGACCGTTCAGTTTCTTTGTTTATCACGCAATCAGAAGCGTGCTAAAAATTTCGCGTTCAGTCGAGAAAACTTGAAAATAGTGGTGAGATTTCACATTACAATTCCTTTCGCATGACAACGAGTATAAACCACATTGTAGTTGAGAGTTCTCGTAGCTAAGTGGATAGAGCGAAGGGCCGGTGTTCGCATAGGCGTACGGGCACCTTCGGACTTGGGGGGGCGGCGACCTTATTGCCCGAAAAAAATTACAAAATGCCCGAAAGTGTCAGTTGTATATACGTACTCAAATCGCAGTGAAAACAAAAACGTTCCCAATTCTTACGTCTAATGAAACTGTTATCATTACGGAAACACAGCCGAATTCCGATTTTTTGGAACATCCAAGGGAACTGATGAAAATTGCTTTTAAAAATCGGCCGGACAGTTCGTGAAATTATGGCGTTTGAGTGAGGAGAAGGAAACGACTTTTGGTTTGAGTTATCGGAAGGATCGAAAAAATGAGGGTTCGAGAAATCAGGATTCCACTGAAGTTATTTTGAAACATTGCATACTCCTAGCCTATGACTTCATTCGACAGCCTGGTAAAATCAGAAACTTATAAAAGAAACAGTTAATTGTTCCTCGTGCGAGAAGTTCAGGAAAATTTTAAACCGGCACTTTGCGGAGCCATTCAAAAGGGCTCTTTTTAGAGCCACCACAAAAACATAAGTCTTGGCAGGAGCCCATCTTGGTCGTCCTTTGCTTTCATCCTTTTGTCACTAATGGAAATAACATCATGGATTCCCACGGTACACATTTAATTGGCATATGGCTTTTCCAAAACAGAATACCTGCAATTGTGGATCCTTAGATCATTTGACCTTAACTCCGATTTGACAAGACAAACGCCAGTGAAAGTAACCTACAAGCCAGGCCTTGACTACCTTTTAGAATGCTTTCTCCCGAGTACTTTTGCCCGAATCATCAGCGTTTTGCCCGAAAAATCTCAAAATTTTCTGCGACTGGGGCTGCTGCAGCCCCCCCCCCCCCCGCCCCCCCGGCTCGTACGCCTATGGGTGTTCGGGAGGTTATGGGTTCGATTCCCGTCGGGGACTCAGGTTTTTTTCTTTGTCCCACGCTCGTGTCATGTTGATTAATTCATCTTTCACAGTCCTGATCATTCTTTGTTGTAGGTATAGATAAGCGGTAACCACACTCAGTTAGATTATGACTATTGTAGAGGAAAGTCGATTCCTGTGTGCGAGTTTATTAAGTCCATTAGCCGTTTCGAATGAGTATCCATAAAAATTGAGCTCATATAACTACTAACGTAGGTATTGCAGAGCGGTTAATGAACTTCTTCAGCTCTTCATCGGATTAAATTGCAGCCAAATAAATGCTGTGTACTTGCCTGCTGTAATAAGTTGACCATAAGGAAGGATGCACAAAACATCACTGAAAGCAGCATGATCTGTTACAAAAAAAAAACAACAACAACAATTAATTAATTCCTTTCATCGGAAAATAAATTTCAACCGTGCTAAAAAGTTAAGACGGTCACCCTTTTCAAGCCAGGAATTTGGACGAAACATCTGCTATCGTTGTTCTCTGGCGGGGGATGTTCTTAAGTTACAAGTATATCATGAGGCAACGTGGCCGAGTGGTTCAGGGCGCTGGATTTGAAATCTGGAGGTCCCTGGTTCAAATCCTCCACCCTACTGCTATCTGGATTTTTTCTCGGTAATCCCGAGTTCAACTCCTCCACCACGTTGTGTAAATAGCCAACTGGTCAGCCTCCCCGACCAGTCGGGATTCTTAATAGTTCATGTTATTCACTACTTGCACAATACCATAATGCACCTCTTTTACCCCCCCCCCCCCCCCCCAAATTTTTGCATACTCATTTTTGCAATTTCTCTTGGGACATGAACACGTCCCAAGAGTAATCTAAAACAATGCCTATGCAAATTTTTTGGGGGTAAAAGAGGTGTATTACGGGATTTGTGCAAGTAGAGAATATTTGAAATATTCAGTTACATATAAACAGTGTCCCCAACTAGCACTACAATGCTAAATACATACCACACTTAAATAAAGTTATTATAATTGTTATTTACATCAGAAACAAAACTTTCTGGTTTTTCATTCCGATAAAACAAAGAAACAGGGCGAATGTATCAACACTCAAATCAGATCACGTACCACAATCGACAGCCTTCCTTGGAAGAGGAATCGACAATGTGATAAGAATAGATCTTGAGATGGAAGAGTTATTTTAAAGGATTGTTTACACGCAGAGGGGTGTAAACTGTACGCTACATGCAGTAAAGTGCAAGCTTAAAGCAAGAGAGGATGACCCTAACAGAAGCACATTTCTTTTTTGCTCTCGTGCACAAGTGTTTGCGAGGCAGTTATGGGTACAATAACGGTATTTTGGTAATGCCCTGCTTTGGACAACTTCCCCATCCGCATTAAGAATGTTGTATTAAAAAATGCTAATGTTCCATATTAAAAGGAAACGAGACGTTTCGGGAATAACCCCTTCGTCAGTCGCAAGTGATGCGGTTAACTTCCCGTCCGGTCAATTTGAGCTCTGTTCCAAGAAACAAAATATGATCTCAGTAATAAATGGACAAAATCAACAAATTTTATTAAGCATTAAAATAT
>JAHPZR010006750.1:0-7500 GCA_019787425.1 Platygyra sinensis | reverse complement strand
TCTCCAAGTTTTAGGCCTGTGCGTTTCCCCAAACTTCAGATATTCGTTGAAATGTTTCGCAGAAATTTAAAGAGCCCAGTGTGAAAACGCCATGTTGGTGTCTCTCCGTAGTACACCAATGTGGTGGCCAGAAAATAGTGTAAACAACTGGAGCGTACTTTGGCTATCTAGGCGACTGATTGATAAAAACTTTGGTGGACAGTGATAACGTCACGTGAAAACGGTCCATGGACTATCAGACCATTCAGAAAGGGGTGGGGGAGAGGAAAAATACACCTGGTTGCTTCATACTACGAAGCCGGGATAAGCTCCGGAGTTATTGACCATTTGGCAAGACGATACAAACTTTCCTCACCTCACCTGGCATTGATGAACTTTGATCCTGATTTAAGAGGTTAAACAGCTTGTTGCAGTTGAGGTGATAGCAAAAAAACATCTCATTCACTACATGTGCCATCTTTAATCACATCAAAGGTAATATTTTTAAGATTTTTAATTCAATTTCGCCTTTTATACTACATTTCTAAAATGTGATTGGCTAAGACAAGTAGTATTTAATCCAAATTTGAAATACTTACATGTAAAAATTGCGCTAGTTTCCATGGTAACTGAGAAATGATTGTTTCTAATTTTAAAACAATGGCGGACAGGTTTCCCGATTGTGACGCGAAAGAACTGCAACAGTTTAAGGAAAATGCCGAAAATTAGAACACAAAGAAAAGCACTAAGACCTGGCTTACTGTTTGGACGACATGGGCTGAAGAAAAAGGATACAGTCCGGATATTGTAAGCTACGAAGCCAAGGAACTCGCCGAGGTGAGAAAGAAGGATGGTTCAGACTACGAGCTAGACAGTTTGCGGGTATTGCTAGCTTCCCTTGACCGTCATTTAAAGGAAGTAGGCAGCAACATTTCCATTGCCAAGGACAGAGATTTTGTCAACAGTCGCAAAGTACTCGAAGGGAAAGCTCGTTTCCCGAGCCGAGGTGCAATGTTCCACAGGCAGAACCGATTGCAGATGATTGTTAAACTTTGATTGTTTAAAACCTGTTAAAACTTCACACTTAGAACCGAGATTTCCAGACATTCGAGTACAGTTTTATCCAAAGTTTTGTGATGTTTGAGCGATCACATGTTTAATCACATGTTGTTGTAAACCCAATCAATTGCGAGTGACGAAATAAAAATGTGTGTTACATAAAGTGCGAAATTTCTTTGCCTTGTAGTATAAACAAAAAATAGCACGGTTTCTAGGAGTATTTGGGATAAATACCGGCTCGTGATATTTCAAAACTCCCCAAATATCACTCGCCGCGGCGGCTCGTGATATTTTGGTGAATTTTGAAATATCACTCGCGGTATTTATCCCAAATACCCCTAGAAACCGTGCTATTTCCTATACTAATAAAAATTTATTTGTGTTTTTCTAAAAAGCCTTTTTGTTTTTTGTAAGCATGCCACTACAATGCTCAAAGATCGCTTGACATCTTGGCTTCACTTGATACGCTGGAAAAAATATATTATCATAATTAGGAAAACTCTTCAGTTTAAGTAAGGCAAGGAAAATTTCTCAAAATCTACAATAGTCTGCCTTTTACTGTTTGCCTTTGGTTGTGTTACTCGATCTTTCTACTATTCCAAGCTCCACTACGTTTAGTTGTCTTGCTGTGACTAGTCCAAATTTTCTGTCTTATTCATTCGCCCTTTACCACAAACCCTTAACCAAAATCTTCAGGATTACCTTCAGGTTAATCTCAGCCACTACCAGTCACCGGCTTAGGATTCTTACTATGCCATAAATTCTATATTTCTGCTGTATATCGTAACTTGACTAAAACAATCTTTTTCGATTAACCTGCCCACTACTATTTAGTTAATTTACAAAACATGACTCTTGCACGCCTTGCGTGCCAAACAGACAGACAGACAGACAGACGACCGACAGACGGACAGACAGACAGACATAGAGACAGACAGACAGACAAACAGACAGAAAACAGACAGACTCACAGTCAAACAAACTGATAAGTAGATAGGCAGATAGATAGGTTGATAAACGCTATATGTCAATACACAATACATTCATGAGAGATATGCAAGCTAAAATGATTCCGCATCGGTATTTTGCTTTCGTCAAAAGACTAAGCATCATAAAAACGATAGCAACCGGCGATCAAGATCAGGCGAATGCTTTAGGTTTTCTCTTAAAAGCGTTTGTATTTCAGTTGCATAGGGTAACGACTGTCCTTTATCATAGTTGTGTGGGTATCGAGAGAAAGAGGGTTTACTTACTTATAAAGCAAGGAACACGAGGAAGGTATAATTATGAGAACATCTCGGACATAGCTATAGTTTCTTCCAAGTAAATTACATTTCACCATTTTATTTCTCATTTAACAGCAGTATTTCATTCACCCCAGCTGTGAAACATTACATGCCATTGAAAGATTTAACTTTTAACCACATTTCATGATACCCGCTCACTTTTACCCCTATAATTTGTAACCTCATCAGTTCAGCTCTCTTCACTGAACCAAGATGTACCCCATGGCCTTGATGTGTTTGTGTCCGTTGTCTGGATCATGTGTAGCCTCGTTTCCACACGTGTTGGAGTCGTCGACGTAGCCCCCGGTGCCGAACCCAATCCTGGAGTCAGTAGTTTGACAATCATTCTCTTGATTAGCAATTATACCAATTCTTGCCTTAGCATGAGAGGAAATCTCAGGCATAACATTAAAACCTTCTCTGTTGCAGTTGCTCTGCAAGGAAGCCCCAGGACCGATCAGAAACTTCCAGGCGTCACGACCCAGTGACGTAGGGCGGTATTTACCATCTTGAATCAGGGCGTAGAGCGAGCTAGCCTTCTTGCTGAGAAGAACGAACCTGGTTTCCTGTCCAATCTTCATTCCGAGACAGATCCTGGTAAATGGTGTATTCCAATAGGTTGGTAGCTTTGTCTCCTCCTGGTCTAAGCCTGTTTCTCCTTCAGGGATGCCATATTCTCTCTTGTCGGTCCAGTAGGACGAATCGTAATGAAACGTCCGCTACAAGACGCGTAACAAAGGTTAGGATATCTCGTGAAATGCCTCAGTTTCAGCCATGATTTATAACGAACCGTTTTGACTCCTCTCCTAGTGGTTTATTCGATCATATGCCAGATTTACTTCAAAAAAATGGCGTGGCATTAAAACGTTAGGCTTTCTTGGGTTTCGAACGGAAGTTTCTTTTACTACTGAATATCAGGTGGCCTACTTTTTGTGCCACTGTCTTGTTAAGTGCTAGTGTTCTTTTATTAATTGTTCCACGCTTATGTGCTAAATGAACGTATCCCCTGCTTCGAATTATTTTCAAAGGATGTTAATCCGGTTCTTTCGTCGAGATAATGCGAACCCCTCAAATCCGTGTTTAAACACGACAACGTTAAAGTGTTTACCAAGATCAGAGATTCATTATAACTACAACAGTAATGACGTTTAGGTCTTTATAAAACGCGGGGGATTAAGTTACCTTTGAGCCGTCAATCTTCATGACCAGCGTCCATCCTCCACGGCCGCAGTCACCAAGATCAGATCCAGTCATGTGACAGTAGACAGGAAGTTTCTGACTACCGAGCTGCAGCATGTATGCTTTGTTTCAGTTGGCCTTTGAATGAAATTCGAATACTGTATTAGCAGGTTCTTTTTTCGTACTTTTATTTGTTCATTATATTGCAAGTGCAAGAAGTTATTGAACAAAAAACTTTAAACCCTAGAAAGGGCCAACGGACAAATCAAAAGTACCAGAACCTCTTAGGTTCTGATCAGCAAATGCAAAGCTTGAAGAAACTGAACTTGGGGTTAACTGTTTATATTTTCCAATACTTTTTTCAGGGAATGAAGTTATTGTCAGTAAAGCTCACTAAATCTTTAGTATTTTCAATGTATTGCATTAGCTGAAGAAACTTCCCGATAAATGGAAAAAGATGCAAATTCGTGATGTCTCCAAAGAATACTTAATCTTAGTTTTAAATCCATTTTATTAACTAAATGAAAGAAACTTGGTACCGATGCAAGTCTGTTTCTACCGCAATATCTTGTCAGTTAATATTTTTTCCACAACTTACTGATCTTTGTCATAAATCTCTTTGCAGGAACTTGGACCAGGACAACAGTCACATGAGTTCGAATCTAAACAAATAGTGACGAATTTAAAATGTTAGAAAGTTATCAATAAGAAGCAAAACTTACTCTATTTTCCAGTTAGCGATATGAGAACTTAGGTGGTTGGGATCCGGGGGAGAGCACTACCAGAAAAATTGGGAGGGAGTGTGCTATCCACTTCCAAAAACGTGTAGTGTACTTACTGACCAAAATCTGCGATCTTCCCTACCCTATTTACGATCTCATTAAAATTCGATATCTTATTTATGACATTGAGGGGTTCGCATTATCTCGACGAAAGAACCGGATTAACATCCTTTGAAAATAATTCGAAGCAGGGGATACGTTCATTTAGCACATAAGCGTGGAACAATTAATAAAAGAACACTAGCACTTAACAAGACAGTGGCACAAAAAGTAGGCCACCTGATATTCAGTAGTAAAAGAAACTTCCGTTCGAAACCCAAGAAAGCCTAACGTTTTAATGCCACGCCATTTTTTTGAAGTAAATCTGGCATATGATCGAATAAACCACTAGGAGAGGAGTCAAAACGGTTCGTTATAAATCATGGCTGAAACTGAGGCATTTCACGAGATATCCTAACCTTTGTTACGCGTCTTGTAGCGGACGTTTCATTACGATTCGTCCTACTGGACCGACAAGAGAGAATATGGCATCCCTGAAGGAGAAACAGGCTTAGACCAGGAGGAGACAAAGCTACCAACCTATTGGAATACACCATTTACCAGGATCTGTCTCGGAATGAAGATTGGACAGGAAACCAGGTTCGTTCTTCTCAGCAAGAAGGCTAGCTCGCTCTACGCCCTGATTCAAGATGGTAAATACCGCCCTACGTCACTGGGTCGTGACGCCTGGAAGTTTCTGATCGGTCCTGGGGCTTCCTTGCAGAGCAACTGCAACAGAGAAGGTTTTAATGTTATGCCTGAGATTTCCTCTCATGCTAAGGCAAGAATTGGTATAATTGCTAATCAAGAGAATGATTGTCAAACTACTGACTCCAGGATTGGGTTCGGCACCGGGGGCTACGTCGACGACTCCAACACGTGTGGAAACGAGGCTACACATGATCCAGACAACGGACACAAACACATCAAGGCCATGGGGTACATCTTGGTTCAGTGAAGAGAGCTGAACTGATGAGGTTACAAATTATAGGGGTAAAAGTGAGCGGGTATCATGAAATGTGGTTAAAAGTTAAATCTTTCAATGGCATGTAATGTTTCACAGCTGGGGTGAATGAAATACTGCTGTTAAATGAGAAATAAAATGGTGAAATGTAATTTACTTGGAAGAAACTATAGCTATGTCCGAGATGTTCTCATAATTATACCTTCCTCGTGTTCCTTGCTTTATAAGTAAGTAAACCCTCTTTCTCTCGATACCCACACAACTATGATAAAGGACAGTCGTTACCCTATGCAACTGAAATACAAACGCTTTTAAGAGAAAACCTAAAGCATTCGCCTGATCTTGATCGCCGGTTGCTATCGTTTTTATGATGCTTAGTCTTTTGACGAAAGCAAAATACCGATGCGGAATCATTTTAGCTTGCATATCTCTCATGAATGTATTGTGTATTGACATATAGCGTTTATCAACCTATCTATCTGCCTATCTACTTATCAGTTTGTTTGACTGTGAGTCTGTCTGTTTGTTTATGTGTCTGTCTGTTTTCTGTCTGTTTGTCTGTCTGTCTGTCTGTCTGTCTGTTTGGCACGCAAGGCGTGCAAGAGTCATGTTTTGTAAATTAACTAAATAGTAATGGGCAGGTTAATCGAAAAAGATTGTTTTAGTCAAGTTACGATATACAGCAGAAATATAGAATTTATGGCATAGTAAGAATCCTAAGCCGGTGACTGGTAGTGGCTGAGATTAACCTGAAGGTAATCCTGAAGATTTTGGTTAAGGGTTTGTGGTAAAGGGCGAATGAATAAGACAGAAAATTTGGACTAGTCACAGCAAGACAACTAAACGTAGTGGAGCTTGGAATAGTAGAAAGATCGAGTAACACAACCAAAGGCAAACAGTAAAAGGCAGACTATTGTAGATTTTGAGAAATTTTCCTTGCCTTACTTAAACTGAAGAGTTTTCCTAATTATGATTATATATTTTTTCCAGCGTATCAAGTGAAGCCAAGATGTCAAGCGATCTTTGAGCATTGTAGTGGCATGCTTACAAAAAAACAAAAAGGCTTTTTAGAAAAACACAAATAAATTTATATTAGTATAGGAAATAGCACGGTTTCTAGGGGTATTTGGGATAAATACCGCGAGTGATATTTCAAAATTCACCAAAATATCACGAGCCGCCGCGGCGAGTGATATTTGGGGAGTTTTGAAATATCACGAGCCGGTATTTATCCCAAATACTCCTAGAAACCGTGCTATTTTTTGTTTATACTACAAGGCAAAGAAATTTCGCACTTTATGTAACGCACATTTTTATTTCGTCACTCGCAATTGATTGGGTTTACAACAACATGTGATTAAACATGTGATCGCTCAAACATCACATAACTTTGGATAAAACTGTACTCGAATGTCTGGAAATCTCGGTTCTAACAGGTTTTAAACAATCAAAGTTTAACAATCATCTGCAATCGGTTCTGCCTGTGGAACATTGCACCTCGGCTCGGGAAACGAGCTTTCCGTTCGAGTACTTTGCGACTGTTGACAAAATCTCTGTCCTTGGCAATGGAAATGTTGCTGCCTACTTCCTTTAAATGACGGTCAAGGGAAGCTATCAATACCCGCAAACTGTCTAGCTCGTAGTCTGAACCATCCTTCTTTCTCACCTCGGCGAGTTCCTTGGCTTCGTAGCTTACAATATCCGGACTGTATCCTTTTTCTTCAGCCCATGTCGTCCAAACAGTAAGCCAGGTCTTAGTGCTTTTCTTTGTGTTCTAATTTTCGGCATTTTCCTTAAACTGTTGCAGTTCTTTCGCGTCACAATCGGGAAACCTGTCCGCCATTGTTTTAAAATTAGAAACAATCATTTCTCAGTTACCATGGAAACTAGCGCAATTTTTACATGTAAGTATTTCAAATTTGGATTAAATACTACTTGTCTTAGCCAATCACATTTTAGAAATGTAGTATAAAAGGCGAAATTGAATTAAAAATCTTAAAAATATTACCTTTGATGTGATTAAAGATGGCACATGTAGTGAATGAGATGTTTTTTTGCTATCACCTCAACTGCAACAAGCTGTTTAACCTCTTAAATCAGGATCAAAGTTCATCAATGCCAGGTGAGGTGAGGAAAGTTTGTATCGTCTTGCCAAATGGTCAATAACTCCGGAGCTTATCCCGGCTTCGTAGTATGAAGCAACCAGGTGTAT
>JAHPZR010006748.1:55000-63473 GCA_019787425.1 Platygyra sinensis | reverse complement strand
AGAAATTTTTGTGGGCAGCGGGGTTTTCGCGCATAAACGTATCACCTGGTATAAACATGGCGTCCAATTCAGCGGGGAATGTGCCACAAGTGGTTTGGTGTTTTGACGTTGTAAAACCGACACTGAATGGATGATCTTCTCCTTATAGCGCGCCCAACAGGGTCAACAGTTCGCAAAACTTCTTTAATCTTTCATCTTTGAATAAATATGCCACGACCACGCAACGCTCCCCGTATGTAGGACTCTCCTGAAAAGGGAGTCAACTTTAGAATATCTCTTATATTCCACTCTAACTCTTCGTTTGTGATGTCGCTAAATGAGTCTTGTAATCCATATTCAAGCCTTCTTCTGTAAAGGGTTTTTGAACTTACACCAAGACATCTTGCTATGGCCGTCCACGGCTTGCCTGTGTTTCGAAGAGTCTCGATGTGTTCCCTTGTGATCACGTATACCTAGGGCGTCCACCAGATCTTAGGGTTTGAGACGGCTCCCGCCGAAACACAGTGCATGAGTCCACACGTGAACTTGCGATTTCGTCCTTTAAATCTTGAAGCAGTCTCCAAAGATATTCAAGGAGATTTTCAATCATGTCTTTCAACGCCTCCAGGCCTTGCAAACTAGCCAGGACCAAAGAAATGGCGAATACGATTTGAACGTGTCCCTCCAAACGACCATGTAGATACTCCACAAACCTAGGATTTTCACAACCTGTGCTCTCCACTCGCGTTACGCAGTCTTGTAAAGATGAAAATAAAATTTCCAAATCTTCGTGCGCTTCGGCCACTTTAAATTTTAACAGCGGAAATAGTGCCAAAACCAAAGGGCCGATTATTTGAACGAAGTCTATGTTAACCATTGCTTAGGGCTAAGCTGCGGTTAGCTAGGGCTAAGCTGCGGTTTAGACGTTGTCTCGATAAAACACGGCTAAACGATGTTTAAAATTCATTATTGAAACGAGACTGAACTTTGTTTTCTCGAGTCAAGGGCTATACCATGTCTCACAAAGAAATGTATTGTCTGCGGAGTTATTTTGTATGCCAATTTCCAGATAGTGGTTATTTCTCTGCAACATGGCTTCTACAACAAGTCGAACAAATTTCAGCGCACAAGGAAAACTTTGGGAAAAAAGGGCGAAGGCAGTGGAAATATTAACTTAAAGGGCCCTAGTCAGCCTCCGACATTTCGATGCCATCGAAATTATTGATATAGCATGATGAAGCGAATTCTTATTGTTTTACTGTAAGCTGTGTTCCTGAAGGTATGTTGAATTATCTTGAGTGGTATTACAGTGATTTTTCTTCGTTCCGACAGGCTCCGAATATAATATAATAGCCAAATTATAGTATGTAAACAAAAACAAAGGTGTGGCTGACTAGGGCCCTTTAACTCAGTCCCGGACGCCTAATAGTATCAAGCGCGACCTCAGTCAGCTTCAAGGATGCTGGAGGCGGCTCAAACTCTAGTCGAAAAAGGACCATGACTTATACGCAGTCGGGAAAAGTGGACAACGTCATAAAAGTGAAAAGTGAAGTGAAGTGAAGTGTGCAACATCATAAAACTTTCTCTTGGTATCAGCCAGGTTCTCTAGGAATGACAGGAATAATCCTTTTTGTTTCGCAATAGCGCTTGAAACCTTGTGAACGACTGTGCATGCAGCAAATACAGATACACCAAATAAATCGCCAGTAACTCTGTTGCATTCTCTTAATGGCTGAACATGAAAATATCGTTAAACAGCGTTTAAACCTACCTTTGACCAGGTCTAACTTACTATTGTTCCTTAGTCGCTGATTAGACACTGTCTAAACACTGTTTTCTTAAAACAACGTTTAAATAATCGGCACTTGTGGTTTAAACGTGGGTTAGACGATGACTTTCATAAACGTTGTCTAAACTTTGTCTTAAATAATCGGCCCAAAATGTTCGCCATTTCCCTTGTTTAACCTCGTGACAAAATTTGACTCGTACAGGCCGCTGACCAGTGTATTTTCTCGACAAGAACAAATTCTCCACGGACAGAACAATAATTCTCGACAAGCAAAAAAATTCTCAACTGAGAAAAGAATTCTTGACTACCCAAAAATTACTCAACCACCAAAAGCTATTCTCGATCGACCAAAAAAGATTCTCGACCGGTAAAATAAGTCTGCACCGGCCTAGAAATTCTCGACCGACAAGAAAGTTTCTCGACCGGTGAAAAATATTCTCGACCGGCCAAAAAATTCTCGACCGACAAAAAAATTCTCGACCGGTGAAAAAATACTCGAATGGCCAAAAAATTCTCAACTCACGAGAACAAATCGAAAGATCAAATTGCATCTAGCTTGATGGAATGACATCTGGGCTTGTTAACCTAGAATCTGGATCTTTAAAATAATCTCGACCACTTTTGTCCACTATGGCTTTCCATACTCTCTAAACAAGGAAAAAGCAAAGACCTCGAGACTTCATACTAGAACTTGAAATGACATTAGCCTCCACTGAAAAAGGATGAAAACGTGCGTGTTTATTAACAAGGAAAAATTGAAGATTAAAGATTATAATATCTATAACTTAAACTTCATTTTACATTAAATACAATGCTTGCACGAGGTTTCCTTTGGAGAGGTTAGATATAATACATTAGACAAATCCATGTAAATTTCTTACAAAAAAATACAATGGGATCACGATGTTTCAGTGATAAGGTGATCTTGAACCTCATTCGCTTGTCCAACGTAATTTCGACTCTTCCCAACTCAGTGTTACTAAAACTTAAAACCACTCGCCTATAGCAAAGAGATTCCATTCGAGTTTTAAACATTAAATGACGCTATTTCTAAGGTCTACAAAAGTGCAGAACATGAAAAAAATGTGAGAGACTTGTTAATTAACACCCTTTATTGTCGCATAGTTCAAACGCAGTCAATTTGTTTTCATTGATGCCCTTATGTAAACACCACTCATTATGGAAAGAGGGTCTGAATGGGAGGGTCCACATGTCAGTTGTCGGTTAAAATTTCGTAACTTTGTCGGTTGTCGGTTAACATTTTCGGCCTTTGTCGGTTGTCGGCAAGTCTCAGTTAATAATTAAAAATGCAAGTTAATAATTCACATTTGTTATGCAATTTGCGCAGTTTTAAGACTTTAAACTTTGGACGTGGTGTAAAAGTTGTAATAATTGATTATTCGATTACACTTAAACCTCGCTAACTTAGCAACGTGATCGTCTACTCCACTTTTATTTGAACATCCAGTATACCGATAAAATCACCAAAGCTTTTATTCTAGATTCTAGATTAGAGGGCATCGAAGTAAATCAAGAGAGGTAAATTAAACAACTCTGGCCCTTGAGGGACGTAATTTTGTTAGCTATAGAAGCCTTTATGTTTCACAAGACGTCCACAAACGCTTATTACACTTATTTTATTCAACGGCTCTCTTGGCTTTACTATGGGATTTCTCTGGGTTTTTGCCAGAAATTTCGCTGCTATACGTATCATTCTGCACCGTTTAATGAATCTTTAATGAATTTCCAACTCTTATTACCTCTTACCGTCACATGTCGAGTCGCACAAATGCTCGAACAGTTCTGCCGGATCGTGTAACACACGCTCTGTTGACAAGCTCTGAATGTTTTGAAAATCTGATTCTTCGTCATCCGAATCTGTCTCATACTCATCAATTTGTTCTTCTCTGTAATCCTCGAACACCTCAGTAGCATCCCCTTGGTCCATAAATTGTATGCTAACATTGTGTTTTGGTACTGCAATCGCTGATGATGCATTGTTTCAGGGAATCGAAATCTCTCTTCAGACTCGTTGGCAGTGTGATGAACGACGTAGACAGCTGGCGGCAAGGCGTCAGCCTTGTCTTTAGGCGGGGTCTCGCTCCTAACCGTCCGCTGGCGTACAGGTCTATATTCTCTAACCACTCTCTGATCTGTCCTTCCATACTGGTTTTATGTCCTCACTTGGCAAAGGGGTCATTGTAGCTATAGCAGAAAAGGGCGTGGCAGATTGAGGAACCGGATAGTACGAATTTTTGCCTCCACTACTCAACCGGTAGAGACAACACAACAACGTTCATACATGGGCAGGGTGATGGGTGCGTGGTCCAGTCAAACCACCGCGCCGTTTATTTAACATATATGCAGATATGTACAAATATCAAGTATTACATATAAACAGAAGCAGAAGCAAAAAAAAAAAAGAAATACAGGTGAAAAAAACACAGGGGAACGTGTACCCCCGACCAAGGCAGTGGTGCAACCCTTGGGGTTTTAGGGTATGCTAGTGCCTAAACTATAAACATCAATAAACACACAAGTAAAAAAGAAAAGCAACCTAACACGGTGAAGGCTTACCGTAGAATGCCTCACCTTCCTAACGACCGCGAATTACAAATTCTAATCCCATAACTCACTGCGCACTAACACCCTCCCCAGACCTCTGATACGTGCCGGCAAAATAGTAATTTATGATAATACGGTGCAATCGGTGCAAATTACATTTTGTCATGCGCGTAGTACTTTGCTGCCCATCTAGAGCAGGCGCCTTCAGCAACACCGCAGGTTTTCCGGTCTAGTTTCTGACCTCTTGGTTAATGTGTACTAAAATATTAAATATATATAGCGTCTGTTTTTAGTTCTCTCGTTAGCAGGCTTTTGAAAAACATGCACAGTTCGCATCAGCAAATGCTCGTCAAGATAGCTTGCACACAGAGCGCGGAAATCTCTTTTGCGTAGCTTCACTCGCAGAGAGAATTGAACGTTTGGTTTTCAGAAACGAATAATTTTAAAGGCCTGTATTAATAAACGCGGTCTTTAATATGTTAAGCTAAGGCGTTGTTCATTTACCAATTAATCAGAAAGAAGCTTATAAACTGTTTTGCTCTACTTCTCTTCGTTAAAGATGTTCCTTCTCAATTTTTGCTTTCCTGAAAAATGAACGGTGTGCTACAAACATTCCGTTCAACAAAACAGCCTAAAAGAACTACAGTGATACATTAAACTCCGCTGCACACTAAAACTAATAGAGCATTCCACGGTTACCGCAGGCGATTATTGATACGCCTGCTTCTTTAGTCCTAAAAACTCCGTAAGAAGTCTTTTTAGCTCAGACATTCCTTTATGAGCTTTCTTGTCCACCGGAACCCGGCCTCGATGGCGTTCGATGGCGACCTCTTCACCTTTTCGGAAAAGACTCACGATGACTTTAACAATCCCACTCATGGCCCAACCGCATGGACAAACAACGCGCAGTGAAAATGCAACAGCAGGGCGTCTCGTCGGCTCGATTAAGCCCCGGTCAAACGGCCATGATAGTCGATGACCAGAATTGACGAAAGTCCATGTTAGTTGAAGAGCGCGCTTCCGTTTGACCACCAACTATCATACACGATCATTGACTATCATGAACTATCATTCATTTTGAGCATGTTCAAATTCTTCATGATAGTCGATGATAGTTTTTCTCGTTTGACCACGCGTATGATAGTTCGTGATAGTTTTTCGTTCAGCTGCTTTGGTAGTCACAGGCCCAATAGCGGTCAATATTTCCTCAAATACTTCACAGTTCATGCGGAACATTTCGATGTAAGCGGCAGTGTCCTCCACTCGCAATTCTTCTTCCAATTTCAGTTACATTCCGCTTTGGTTTCTCCTTTTGACCCAGTCCCTTGTCCGTCCTCTCTCCCACGAACTCTCTCCAGATTCATCTTCCGAACATTCCTCTGACAAATCGATTACCAGAAAACAAGCTGCCGCCCTCTTTCGTCACGAAAAATTCAAACTTTCACACGTTTGTCTTACGGGACGCCATTTAGTGTTCACATTTTTACGAAGAAAGAACTTGGAACTCGCTGCTCTCAGAACTTTGCTCGTGCGACGGCCGGTGAACTATCGTCAACTAAAACGAACTTCTTTGGCCGTTTGACCAAGTGAGTGATAGTTGATGATAGTTAGGAGAGAATCAACTATCATCGACTATCATGCGCCGTTTGACCAGGGCTTAAAATATTTTCGAGTGTTCAACTCGGTATCTCACGAGTGAGCGCACGAGCCGCGCGCTGTTCTAGAAATGAGCCCCCGCGGCTCCCCGAAAAGAAGCCGATCCCGGGCTTGAGTAATTTGAAGACAGAAACGTATCAAACGTTTGGTTAGGGTTTTGGCTGGACAATAAGTCAAGCTTTCTAATTATTCTACAATTGACTAAATCTGGATTTAATGTGGTTACGTCTGGTGAAATAGTGTCCAGCAAAAGATCTAGACATTTCCTGACCTAAAAATAAATTCAAAATTCCGTGTTTTCGGAATACAAACATCCCTATGAGGTCAGACGATGTCGGTTAGAGTTTTTTTGTCGTTAGTCGGTAATTTTTTGCTCCTTTTGTCGGTAGTCGGTACTATTTTTGGCTCTTTGTCGCTAGTCGGTTAACCGCATTCAGACCCCCTTGTATCACAGTATCCAGATTGTAATGTGTAGATACGCAAATGTGTAGTTGTGTTTGTAAATTTAGTGTATTTGTAATAGCCCTTTTCACGGTTAATTTTTCTCATTTGCATTACAATGTAATCAACGTGAATGCGAGGCAATTTCGGGTTAAAAGTGCGAAATAGCCCGAAAATGCCTCGCATACATGCTAGATTTTATTGTAATGCAAATGAGGAAAGCTAACCGTGAAAAGGGCTATTGTTGCGAGTCTGTGTGTTCAAAAAAAAAAAACAAAATAGGTTTTGGCAGGAACCGGAAAGTGTTTGAGCAAAACGACTTCCTCTATCCAGCAAAGCATGAGTATTGTAATCAACTTCACCTCAAATGTACAAAGCAACACAACGGCATAAAAACAAATATTACAATTTGCAGTGCCCATTAAGGAGAAATTAAATTAAACTAGTAATTTCAATGTGAAAGTGAGTGCTGGCGAAAGGGTATAAAGTGATGGGGATTTAATTAAACAGTGAATGGGTTTGGAAAAGGGTGTCAACCTTAAGGGCAGGGAGAGTAGGTTTTTGTTAGATGAGTTGTAAAAATGAATATTATAATGTTTACCTTGCCAAACGAGCCGTGCGTCAGATTTTGGGAGATTGTGTAGCCCGAAAAGAACCGGTAACAATTGAGATTCTATTTAAATTGTTTAGTCAATATTCGATTTCAACAATCATTTGCATGTTTGTATGCGCGCTTTATTTTTTTTCTTTTCTTTCTTGCGTATATCCAGTTTAGTTCCCTATAAGTTGTCTGAGATCGCTGATCCACAGGCTAGTCATTTAACGCCCGCTAATGTATTTAATTGATATGTATACATGGAATTTCCGTAACAGATAGCTTGTAACAGATAAACATTTTTAACTGAGCACTTTGTATCCTAGTTCATTCTTGACACTCCTTGTAAGCGAAAGCGCACCACTCGCCTCTCCCGGGTTCTCAGGAGCTAAGGTTTTAGTGCAATAAACGATTGTATACCCCATCTGTGAGTCTGCTTGTTTTGCAATAGTTTTTTAGATCGTGGTAAAATTCTCAAGTGGAAAGTGATCTCAATTCTCAAGCGGTGGATATATAGAAGCAGCCAAACACTAACTGATCTTTTTCCGTTCGTGACCTTGATGAATGATTACAAAAGCAAATGAAGACATAGCAAATGTCAGCCATGTGATTTGCGCATGATTGTTGTTTAAACTATCCCCGATTATGCTTTACTGCGCAAGCTTCGAGTCTTACATCCGACAAAATTTTGGACTTTTTCCCCAATTGACAAGAATAGTATGCTGTCTCGCTAACGCTCGCCAACAAAAATAAGCACTAGTACTAACTCTCATGAAAGGAACATCTTTGAAAGCACAGGTGTCGTTAAACTTAGCGGAAGATGGATTTATGGATTCTGGCAACCTTGAAGGTCCTCACTCGTCAACTTGGAAAGGATTATTCGACCACAATGCACCCCTATGTACGTTTGCGCGACCCTTCACTTTAGACTTTAGACGGACTTCCCTTTGCTGTTAAAAAGAAAAAAACAATTTCCCTTATATATTGAGTGAGTGGAAAGAAGAAGCACAATACACAACCCGATTAACTTCTTAGTCAAAAAACATAATCAACTCCATTTGAACTGATTATGGCAGAAACAGTAACCCAGGAAGCCTCGAGATCTTCAAAGTGCGATGAAAAGCTTTTGCTTTTGTTGACTTTTTTCTGCATTGCAGCTAGCGCAGTTGGTCCGGTGATTATTTTTACATTTCTTTGTCCTGGCTGTAGCTCAGTGACTAGTTCATCTCTAGTGTATGCATACTGGGCAGTTACTGTTTTTTTGTTTCTCCTTGGCGTGATGACACTGGCATTGGTAGTGCACTACAAAAGACGACAACGCAGCACAACTTCTCGTGTTGTCATCTCTTCCATCCCCGCTGAAGACTCGGAAGAAACACCCGCTCCCACACTACACTATAATCGTACCTCTCAGCGCCAGCAACTTGACCAAGCCTTATCAACGCATC
>JAHPZR010006748.1:32500-50000 GCA_019787425.1 Platygyra sinensis | reverse complement strand
GTCTTGGCGTTTTTGAAGTATCTGTGAAGAGGTTTTAAGACGGAATCCGCCAGACGTTGGAGTAACAAGTGGACAAAAATCTTGTACCAAGATTATTTACATTGTATTGCAAACTTCTGTAGGGCTCTTTTAATTATCTTCTCAAAACAATTCATTTCTAGCAACACCAAACGTCGAAAACGAATGTTGAACTTCGTATGAAACGCTTAAAAGTTTTGGTGAAATAAAAATGATGATGGAATTTTGCCTGTGTTTCGACAAAATCACTGAACTTTGAAATTTATTTTATTTTTCGGTGTTATTTCAGGCAATTATTTATGTAATTAGCTTTAAAAAAATGTAAAAAATGACTGTAAAATATTTAAAATTACTCTGGTACAGATTTTTGTCCACTAAAACCTGAAATTGCTCCATCTTATATTGGATTTCGTCTTAAATAAACTTTTAAACGAATACATTCGCACTAAAACAATTAGATTATGCGCTCTCGATTTCTATGCGTGATGGCTGACTCGATCGGGTTGCGCACTCGTCATAATCAGTAACGAGTGGAAGTTTACGAGGAGAACGGAGAAATTGCTGTAAGAGTGTTTCCTCAAGTGTTTCTATAAATAGATGGAATCGAACATGAACATGCTTTCTATTTCTGCTAAAAAGTTCCCTGACGAAGAAAACAGCTTGTTTGCTCTGATAATCAAAATGCAAGTGTCAGCCATCAGAGATCAACAAAAGAGTCATTTCCCAGCAAGATGTAAAATTTTAACCAATTCTTTATCAGTAAATGACCATCTCGACATTCTTAATAGAGTAGTGTGACTCTCCTATCAATTAAGTTTTGTTTTGCATCATGGCCCGGGTAGGTGCTCCCAGAAAAGAGCGGTCACACGGGATGTGCAGCTCACTTCCCGAAAGCTTTACATTATTCATGACCAAAATGTGCGAAATTTTCCTACCCTATATTTTTGACCCGGTCAGATATTTGATGCCATATTTATGACCGTTAAGGCTGACACATTTAAATGATAATTTTAATGCCCAATATGTCGGCTAGACAGAGCTAACCTTCCTCAGGGGCAACACTGAAGCTAAGTAAATATGGATAAAACGGTTATATATGCGAGACTAAATGTCACCTCAGCGACAGATTTGGTGAACACAGACAGCCATCTCAAAAAAAAGCGCATTGATCAACCAACCGCCGTTTCAGAACACTTTACCCTTCCTGCCCATTCCATCGACAACATGTACATAGAACTCGTTCCTCTAGAACTCATCACCTCAAATAGAGATGCTATTCGCAAGGCAAGAGAAGCATTTCTAGTCTCCAAGGGCAAGACCATTGAACCCTTTGGATTAAACAGGCGTGACGAAATTTGATCTATTTATTTTTTATTTTTCTTTATATATCCGTTTTGCTACACGTTTTGATTTTTCTCTATTTTTGTCAACAAATCATGTCACAGATATTTCCTTTAGCATATTTTAAAATTTTGTAACCGTTTTATCCATATTTACTTAGCTCAGTTCAGTGTAGCCAACCCATTGACTCCTTTGCCGGCTGTGAGCGGCCGTGACGAGCCTTGGTCTTTCTTCCATTTCTGACGTCATCACGTTTGACCAAAATTGGCATCATCTATACTCAACTTCTGCAGGAGGAAAAGATCCGTTCCAATAATAGCCAGATCAGAGTGATCGATCTAATGGAGCCTGAGATATGCACAAAAATGCTAAAAAAGATGAGTGAAAAACTCAGAGCAAAATTTCCTGCCACTGCACGTGGCTACTCCATGGTAAACATTGCCCGTCTCAGTCGATGACGCTTTCTTACAAGTTTGTTAACTGCAAGCAAGCCCATTAGAAGGTCAATCACCGCAGCAAGAAGAAAAGAAAATAAGAAAAAGAAAAGGCGAAAAAATAAAAAAATAAAAAATCGAAAAGCCTAAGACGTAGCTCCGTCGAGGTTACTTTGTAATTAAAATATGTCTCTGATGCCAATGCCCTCAACTGAATCCTAAACGTGCACGGAATCAAAGACTTAGATCTGGTCTGATTATCCCGTGTCAGAAAGTGATTGTTTTCATTTGCACAATCGTCACAGGGGCCACAGGGGTAGCACGTACTAAGATAAATTTAAATATACAGATGCCTTCAAACATTCTAACCATCGTGAAGAAGGCACCACTAAATGCTTGTTTATGACTGGAGAACGAGAAGCTCCTGTTGAAAATCTACTACAATGTGGGAGAAATTAAAGTTTCATTTACTTCTGGCATTTATCAGCATAACAGCAGGTGTGCTGCTACTCATGTTTTGACAGTTTTTGCTGGAGGCAAACTTTTCCGACGAAGTGGGAGTGATTTTAGGGTTTATTGCTGCTGTATTGTTTTTATTTGGAGTGTGCCTGATTTTAATATTTTGGAGAACAAAACTTCACAACCCATCTCAAGTAGTCATCTCTTCGATTCCAGATGAAGATTTGGAAAACTTTCCCGCTCCGATACTGCCTTCTAATCATGCATGTTCCTCACCGTCTGTCGGTTGTTGTAAAAGCTTGTTCAGAAGGCTTGCCTGATTATTTCACTGCCATTCAAAAATTCGATGAATCCACTTTCGATTCAACTTTGAACGAGGACGCGGTTTGGACAGAAGATGTTCCCGAAACTCCGCCACCCAACCTCGTTCCCAGGGTCTCTCATCTAACCGCCCCAGGCGGTAAGATGAGAGACCCTGGGAACGAGGTTGTCCGCCACCGTGTTACGAAACAACGCTTGAAATGACAACAAAAGTGGATACATATTCTTCTGAACAATATGATTTTACCCAAGAAACGACGGATACATCTGACGAGTTATTCGTTTAACTTTATTTAAGTTTCTTTGTCTTCTACAGGCGAAAGTAATCAAGGTTGATCTGACATAACCTTCTAAAAACCTCTAAACAAGGAAAAAGCAAAGACCTCGAGACTTCATACTAGAACTTGAAATGACATTAGCCTCCACTGAAAAAGATGAAAACGTGTGTGCTTATTAACAAGGAAAAATTGAAGATTAAAGATTGTAATATCTATAACTTAAACTTCGTTTTACATTAAATACAATGCTTGCACGAGGTTTCCTTTGGAGAGGTCAGATATAATTCATTAGACAAATCCATGTAAATTTCTTACAAAAAAATACAATTGGATCACCATGTTTCAGTAATAAGGTGATCTTGGACCTCATTCGCTTGTCCAACTTAAGTTCGACTCTTCCCAACTCAGTGTTACTAAAACTTAAAACCACTCGCCTATAGCAAAGAGATTCCATTCAAGTTTTAAACATTAAATGACGCTATTTCTAAGGTCTACAAAAGTGCAGAACATAAAAAAAATGTGGGAGACTTGTTAATTAACACCCTTAATTGTCGCATAGTTCAAACGCAGTCAATTTGTTTACATTGATGCCCTTATGTAAACACCACTCGTTATGGAAAGAGTTGTCGGTTAACATTTTCGGCCTTTGTCGGTTGTCGGCAAGTCTCAGTTAATAATTAAAAATGCAAGTTAATAATTCACATTTGTTATGCAATTCAGTGCGCAGTTTTAAGACTTTAAACTCTGGACGTGGTGTAAAAGTTGTAATAATTGATTATTCGATTACACTTAAACCTCGCTAACTTAGCAACGTGATCGTCTACTCCACTTTTATTTAAACATCCAGTATACCGATAAAATCACCAAAGCTTTTATTCTTGATTCTAGATTAGAGGGCATCGAAGTAAATCAAGAGAGGTAAATTAAACAACTCTGGCCCTTGAGGGACGTAATTTGGTTAGCTATAGAAGCCTTTATGTTTCACAAGACGTCCACAAACGCTTATTACACTTATTTTATTCAACGGCTCTCGTGGCTTTACTATGGGGTTTCTTTGGGTTTTTGCCAGAAATTTCGCTGCTATAAGTATCATTCTGCACCGTTAAATGGATCTTTAATGAATTTCCAACTCTTATTACCTCTTACCGTCACATGTCGAGTCGCACAAATGAACGAACAGTTCTGCCGGATCGTGTAACACACGCTCTGTTGACAAGCTCTGAATGTTCTTGAAAATCTGATTCTTCGTCATCCGAATCTGTCTCATACTCATCAATTTGTTCTTCTCTGTAATCCTCGAACACCTCATTAGCATCCCCTTGGTCCATAAATTGTATGCTAACAACGTGTTTTGGTACTGCAATCGCTGATGATGCATTGTTTCAAGGAATCGAAATCTCTCTTCAGACTCGTTGACAGTGTGATGAACGACGTAGACAGTTGGCGGCAAGGCGTCAGCCTTGTCTTTAGTGGTCTTGCTCCTAACCGTCCGCTGGCGTACAGGTCTATATTCTCTAGCCACTCTCTGATCTGTCCTTCCATACTGGTTTTATGTCCTCACTTGGCAAAGGGGTCATTGTAGCTATAGCAGAAAAGGGCGTAGCAGATTGAGGAACCGGATAGTACGAATTTTTGCTTCCACTACTCAACCGGTACACACAACATAACAACGTTCATATGTGGGCAGGGTTTATTTAACATATATGCAGATATGTACAAATATCAAGTATTATATATAAACAGAAGCAGAAGCAAAAAAAAACAAGAAATACAGGTGGAAAAAACACAGGGGAACGTGTACCCCCGACCAAGGCAGTGGTGCAACCCTTGGGGTTTTAGGGTATGGTAGTGCCTAAACTATAAACATCAATAAACACACAAGTAAAAAAGAAAACCAACCTAACACGGTGAAGGCTGACCGTAGAATGCCTCACCTTACTAACGACCGCGAATTACAAACTCTAATCCCATAACTCACTGCGCACTAACACCCTTCCCAGACATCTGATAGTGCCGGCAAAATAGTAATTTATGATAATACGGTGCAATCGGTGCAAATTACATTTTGTCATGCGCGTAGTACTTTGCTGCCCATCTAGAGCAGGCGCCTTCAGCAACACCACAGGTTTTCCGGTTCAGTTTCTGACCTCTTGGTTAATGTGTACTAAAATATTAAATATATTTAGCGTCTGTTTTTAGTTCTCTCGTTAGCAGGCTTTTGAAAAACATGCACAGTTCGCATCAGCAAATGCCCGTCAAGATTGCTTGCGCATAGAGGGAAATCTCTTTGCATAGCTTCACTCGCAGAGAGAATTGAACGTTTGTGTTTCAGAAACGAATAATTTTAAAGGCCTGTATTAACAAACGGGGTCTTTAATATGTTAAGCTACGGCGTTGTTCATTTACCAATTAATCAGAAGGAAGCTTATAACATTTTGCTCTACTTCTCTAATTCGTTTAAGATGTTCCTTCTCAATTTTTGCTTTCCTTTTACATTCCGTTCAACAAAACAGCTTAAAAGAACTACAGTGATACATCAAACTCAGCTGCACACTAAAACTAATAGAGCATTCCACGCTTACCGCAGGCGATTTCGCCGTATTGATGCGCCTGCTTCTTAAGTCCTAAAAACTCCGTAAGAAGTCTTTTTAGCTCAGACATTCCTTTATGAGCTTCCTTGTCCACCGGAACCCGGCTTCGATGGCGTTCGATGGCGACCTCTTCACCTCCTCGGAAAAAAACTTACGATAACTTTAACAACCGCACTCATGACTCGACCGCATGGACAAACAACGCGCAGTGAAAATGCAACAGCAGGGCGTCTCGTCGGCTCGATTAAAGCCCCGGTCAAACGGCGATCACGACTAAAACACCACACGAGTACATACGGGTAACATACGAGTGACATACGAGTAACATACGGAACATACGGGTACATACAGATACACACGACTAACATACGAGTACATACGACTAACATACGGATACATGCGGATACATATGACTAACATACGGATACATACGACTAAACATACGAAGACATACGAGTAATACAATGTTTTTCTCATAAAGGAAGCTCTAATTGTAAGCCTTGCAAGCATTTTTCACGTCAGCAAACACGCACCCGGTTCAGTTTGAGGGGGGGGGGGGGGAGGGATGTTGATCGACTCCCCAAGGCTTTCGTTAAATTTAGTCACAGTAAAATAAATTCACACCCTTAGCTTGCGCTACAAGATGACAAGATATTTGGGATGGCGCTGACGTCGTATTACTTCATCAGATCCGCCATCTTGATTTCACTATTTCACCTAAGTTGGTTATGAGTAATGGCAAAAAATCAGTGCAAAATCAGGCCAGAAAGCTTAAATGTAACCATGTACATGTAAAAATGTATCGATTTTGTAATTTCGTGTTGAGAAACTAGAAGAATTATGTTTAAAATGTCGAATTTTGGGAACAGTTGACACATTAAAAAATTCCGCAAGCTATAAACGAACAGCTGCTTAAAGTTTCAGCAACTGAGTAAATCGGTCAGCTTAAATGTGACAGCGCGATGCTGTTAGTGAGTTTATCTTGATATGCTTTAATATGACAGCGCGATGCTGTTAGTATAGGTAATCATACGGTTTCGAGTTCAATTTGGAATTAATTTGCACGCTGTGAGTTTTTCAAAAGCTGAAATTGCACGAGCCGCTTCGGCGAGTGCAATTTCGCTTTTGAAAAAACTCACAAGTGCAAATTAATTCCAAATTGAACGAGAAAAAACCGTCATGATTACTTATTAATAATATAAACATGAAAAAATTTGCGTGGAGGATGTTTTAAACTCTACGAACTCTAAACTCACCCTCTCAGTTTTGTCCGCGCGCTTAATCTCAGGTGATTTTAATTAGCCAATCATGGCCCAGAATGTGCTCGCGCGTGCATTTGAACTTCGGTGTCGTAATTTTCCAGATTTTCATCTTTGTTGTATTTTCTTGCCGGGTTTGAGAATTTAGGTCAGCCTTGCTGCTGTTTTTGGAGATTTGAGTCTAGTTTCTTCACCGTTTTTAGGCATTATGATTCGCCGTTTTTTGGTATGTTCCGGATTACGTGGTAAGTTCATTAAATAGTTCGTAAATTTGGAGTCTGAGCCGACCTGAGCCTACAACTCGCTGAATACAATTTCCAACAGAAGAAGTGCCGGAAAAATCTTTCTTGAAGCCATGTTTTGTCATTCAAAGCTTCTGCACAAACTTTTCGACATCATTTCCTTTTGTCTTTCAGTCAATCATAATCCAGAATTTTATACGATGTGTAATTTGCACTGGTGTTACACTTTTTTGCACCGGTGTTACACTTTTTGCACTGGTGTTACACTTGAACATGCACTGCTCTCAGCCAATCAGAATCGAGTAATTTTTTCATGTATATTATTAGTGAGTTTATGTGTGCCAGTCATTACTTGGCTGTGTAACCGCGCGATGCGGTTCCAGTCGAGACCCACAAATTGACCCTTGCTCACCATAGAGTCTCCAGTAGCTCAGTGGTTAGAGCATCCGACTAGATCACGGAGGTTCGTTGGTTCAAATCCCATCTGGGACTCCATAAATTCTCCATAAATTCAATATCATGTTGTTGTTATTTCATCTTGAATAAATGTCCTTTTAATTTATAAATTGCAAAACTGAGGATGTTATATTTTTATTAAGTTGTCGCCGTTACTGTGCATAAAAATTTACTAGTATGAATTTTACTCGTAATTTTTGGCATTTTTTACTCGTATGTATTCGTATGTACCCGTATGTTACTCGTATGTTACTCGTATGTTACCCCTATGTACTCGTGCGATGTTTTAGTCATGATCGTCAACGGCCCATGATAGTCGATAATAGTTGACGATAGTCCATGATAGTTGAAGTGCGCGCTTCCGTTTGACCACCAACTATCATGCGCTGTCATCGACTATCATCAAGTATCATTCAATTCGAGCTTGTTCAAATTCTTCATGATAGTCGATGATAGTTTTTCTCGTTGGACCACGCGTAGGATAGTTCGTGATATATTTTCGGTCAGCTGTTTTGGTAGTCACAGGCCCGATAGCGGTCAGTATTTCCTCAAATGTTTCACAGTTCATGCGGAACATTTCGATGTAAGCGGCAGTGTCCTCCAGTCGCATTCTTCCACCAATTTCAGTTACATTCTGCTTTGGTTTTCTCCTTTTGATCCATTCCCTTGTCCGTCCTCTCTTCTACGAACTCTCTCCAGATTCATCTTCCGAACATTCCTCTAACAAATCGATTACCAGAAAACAAGCTGCCGCCCTCTTTCGTCGCGAAAAATTCATACTTTTACACGTTTGTCTTACGGGACGCCATTCAGTGTTCACATTTTTACGAAGAAAGAACTTGGAACTCGCTGTTCTCGTGACTTTGCTCGTGCGACGGCCGGTGAACTATCGTCAACTAACACGAACTTCTTTGGTCGTTTGACCATGTGAATGATAGTTGGTGATAGTTGATGATAGTTAGGAGAAATCAACTATCATCGACGATCATGCGCCGTTTGACCAGGGCTAAATTATTTTCGAGTGTTCAACTCGGTATCTCACGAGCAGGGGGGGCTGGAAGCCCTTCCCATGATACAGCGCGCCAAACTTCGGGCGAGTTTTCACAGATGTAAACAGAACCTTCTCATAATTCAAGGTCATTCGCTGGTTTTCACTTGGTTGCTACTTCGATTTGGTTCATTGTTGTGACCTCAAGGCTGTTTGTATCTTCTGTTCATGCTTCAAGGAAAATGTAAAGTAAGATTTTAATGTTTGTAAATGTCTTTTTCAATCGTTTATCTTTACCGTAAAAGTTCTCAATTTCCGCCCCTCGGCAAAATGGCTGTTATCCCGCAAAATGCCATATAAATTATGACCGATTGCCAACTTATACCTTGCATGATTTGCAGACTGATTCTATAAATTGCTGCTTCAATATATAGAACATCTTAAAGTCGATTGATCGCGAATTAACTTCACTGTTTTATACGTAAAAAACAAGCACCGAGTTGGGTGTCTTTCCACTGGGTTCCTTTCGCCAGTTTTGAAATGAAGAAGAAATCAGGCGGGCGCAAATATACTTTGGTGCTTGTACATGAGTTTTTAAGTTAGGCTTTGGTATAATATTGCTGAAACCAACTGCAGTTTCCATAAGGAAATGAGACATATAATTTTAGATGCAATTAAGTGAAACATTATTGTGGTTTTTCGTATTTTTGCGCTACGGTATAACATTTCACTCGCTCCCGCAAGATGGCCGTCATCCTGAAAAGTCAACTGTAAACAATGACTTACAGGGGAAATAAAGTTGGAGCTGTTGGTCAACAAATACTAAAAACGAATTCTCCGATTTCAGATAACCTCCAAATGTCAATGAGCTGAAATTAACTTTAAGGCTATAAGCCTTGATAAAAGCTCATTTTCTGATCAATTGAAGATGCTCAGTCATTAAAAAATCAGAAAAATCTCTTGCTCACGACTTCCACTAGTCAGACAGGCCAGTGCGATGGAAGTTTATTGGCTCGCAAAATATCGCAGCGATGCAAAGAAGACGGAGAAATAACAAATATTTTTTTGACCGTCAAATAAAAATTACACATGTACAACATTTAAACAAGTAAAACCTCTGTTGAGGTCCTTGTCACCTAAGGCAATTTGACTATTTAAACATCTCTAAGTTTGAGCATAGCAAGCTTGTAGCTCACACCCTCTAGGACAAGATCAAAGTATTTGTATCAGTCTCTCTAAAATTCCTTGAAACATAGAGGAAAGAATGGTTCAGGAAAGAAGACACCAATTAGCATTTTCCTGGTTGATTTAAAAAAGATTTTTTGGGTCCAGGAAAGAAGACACCACTTAGCACTTTCCTGGTTGATTTAAGGACGTTCGCGCCCATTGCTACTGCGCATCTCTATTGCGCTCGCTATTCATTGGTCACGAGCGTGCCACGTCATTTTCAAACGCGCGCACGGAGTCGAAAACTCAACAAAATATAGAGCTGGTGACCTTTACGTTAACTTTGTGTGCGAATATTTTTGTTGGATGCTCGGTGACCCCCAATTTTTTTACGGCAGATCACTTCCTTTAATGATTCTTTCCATTATACTAAAAAACAAAAAAAATCTGTACGTGGGAAGTTTTAATTATTTCTCATATACTATTCAAATAGGGTCGAATTGGTACGTAGATACAGGTGTCCGTAACTTAAAAGTTGTATTTTTTTAAGGCTAATTCTAGCTGATTTAATGACATACGTAGCAAAGATCTATCAAATAGGCCTATATTTGCTGTGTTAAACACACATAACAGTAGATATGATTCTTCAAATTAACTTTATGCCGATAGTAATGAATCTGGGCAAAATCGCCTCGAATGACTGGAAATCCTAGAAATGCTATGGTCTGTGATACGCCTTATCTTGAAAACGAGTTCGGTGACCCCCGATTTTTTTTACGTTTTTAATCTAAACTTATCATTTTCTACCTGCAGACAAAGTTAAAAAAAATCTGTGCGTGGGAAGTTTTTGGGCGCGAACGTCCTTAAAAACATTTTTTGGGTCATGATGAATTCCCAAATTCCTCAGATCCATTAAAAAAGAACATCCCACATCCTATGCCAGATTTTTGAAGTTAAATCCTGTCAAGATATGTTGAATTTAGGGAATCCTGCACCATAGCTTGGTCAAATTCCAGATCATGATAATACCTTTCTAGACCCAGCTAAATGTAGCAAAATCAATAATCACTACTGACAAGGTGAAGGTAAACTCTGCATATGAGCCAAGTGGCCCATATCAGGCCGGAGTTTATCCTGTTTTTTTTTAACATGAAGCAACCAGGAGTACTTCTACTGCCCCCTGGTTGGGATGCTAGTCCATACAGCTGTAGCAAGGTTGGAGGCACTGTAAAGTGTCTTGACCAAGAACACAACACAATGTCATGGTCAGGGATCGAAACTAGGCTGCTTGATCTGGGGACAAGTGTACTCGGGAGGAGGCCATTGCACCTCCCACAACTGACAATGTGAAGGATAGTAAAAAATATAATTGTAATGAAGTCTTCAAGTATACCTGGAACCGATGCTCCCCATATTATAAATTATTGAATATTTGAAATAAAGTGATCATTGCAGAGCCTTGTGTGTTTTAAACACCAGAGGCATGACCCAAATACCTACTTTGTACATATAACAAAAATAGCTATCTTTGTTCAGAGAACTCATTATTAAAAATTAATATAAAGTATGAATGAAAAAAGTTTAAAAAAAATGTAAAAGTGCTAATCAGAGGAATCCAGAGGAATCCAGAGGAATCCAGAGGAATGGCAGTGGTTCAAACCAAAGACCCTCAGACAGTAAAAGGAGAATGGATATTTTGATGGAAAATATATTTGAATTACAGGTATATTAGGTACCAGCCTATGAAACATAGCTATGACAAAATCATTTGCTTTCAGTATTTTCCATTTGATCAAGAGTTATGACTGACATACAGATACTTGACAAAGAAAGTCATTGACACAGAAGAATATTTTCAGTTGGATGTGGAAGCTTAGTTAGGGAAGAGTTCTTGAAACAGTCTGTGGGAAATTCAAATTCTTAATGACCTCAAATTAGAAAATGCAATCGGTCTGAAGAATTAAATGATATGACTGTTCAAACACTTGAAACCTGAACTAAATGGGCAACATAAAGATCTTTCACTCAACTAATCTTACATGACAAAAATCCACAGCACTCTTTGAAACAAAAATATTATCAACCATACAAAATTAATGACTACTTTAACTTTTGAATTAAACAGACCAAAGGATATTATCAGAGGCTTCAGCCATGAAACTTTTGTTTTAATATCATTACTACAAACATCAAGATCCAGTAGTAGTTTGACTAGTTTACATGATGGCAAAATGTTTTTTTTGGCAACAAAGAACCAGACTACCATTAGGCAACATCTCCACAGGCCAGTTGCCAATCTTCCAGCCCGGTGAACTTATACTAAAATTATCGATCTTTAATTATATATTTGGATGAAGAATGCTCCACTAAATAATATTGTTTATGCACAGTGCAATAATTGTGAAGGACAATACAGTGCAGTTTGATAATTTATAGCGTTTTGTATGAATTAAACAGTGGGTACAAATAGCCTTACATTTGCACAATGATAGCAAATAAATGTTTATCGTACTACAGAGCCAGCAAGAAATATTTAATGGCAAATAAATTGTTATTTTCATGCAAAACCCACACACGCACTGGTCGATACTCACGAAAAATGTTTCAAGAAACTAATCTCCGACATCTGTTGGGTTAAAAATTACTTTAATGAGATTATATAGACCTAAGCTTGATTTAACATAAGCTTAAACGTAACCAAATACGAAATAAAGGTTTGTTGTTGTAAATGCTAACAAGATTATAACCTAACTTGTATTTTAGATCACCAATTCGTTTTCAGCCTGTTTTCACCACTTGGCGATTTCGAAGATCCTACTCTATTTTATGAGATGTAGACAAACTGAGAAATTAATTGGCGAACTAAATTAAACCAATCTGTTGGCGAACCGACAACAAGGAAAGTTGGCGACTGGAATTAAAATTTCGTGACAAAATTCTAGCGGGAACGAAGGCGAGACGGCACAAGTCCGATTCACTGCGAGTCAATGAGAAGCTTGCCGTCTCGCAACAAGAAAGAAAACCTCGTCACTTCGACGGGTAATGTATTGTTAACCAACTTACGGATTTGGAAAAAGATCCCCTGCTGTACTTTACAGCGCATTACACGGACTGAAGCGCATGATTTTAACGACAAACTTTCATGAGACAGTGGACTTGATGCCATGAACGCCACTAACAACTAACAGGTCACGTGACAATCGACGGGGGTTTTTTTTTTTAATTTTATTTATTTATTTACTTTTTTTCATTACAATCTTCACATTACTACATTCAACAAAACTTACAGCAGGCTACTTACAGAGGCAAAAAGACTTTGACTAACAGCTTATTTGGTTACATTGACAGACACTGTAGAAAATAATACAAGTACACTAATTACAAGACAATAATTATTACTAAAACGAAAAATAATAAAAATAAAAAACAACAAAAAGGTTACATTTGTTGAGGTACAATTGCTGGATCAGTACAGTGACAATCAGTACAGTGACAATCGACAGTTAATAATATAGTTTATTCGCAATGCATCATGGGAAGGGCTTCCAACCCCCCTGTCTCACGAGTGAGCGCACGAGCCGCGCGCTGTTCTAGAAACGAACCCCCGCGGCCACGAAAAGAAGCCGGGCTTGAGTAATTTGAAGACAGAAACGTATTAAACTTTTAGTTAGGATTTTGGCTGGACAATATGCCAAGTTTTTTTTTGACTAAATCTGGATTTAATTTGGTTACGTCATGTGAAATAGAGTCCAGCAAAAGATCTAGACATTTCCTGACCTAAAAATAAATTCAAAATTCCGTGTTTTCGGAATACAAGCATCCCTATGAGGTCAGACCATGTCAGTTGTCGGTTAGAGTTTTTTTTGTCGTTAGTCGGTAATTTTTTGCTCGTTTTGTCGGTAGTCGGTTAACCGCATTCAGACCCCCTTGTATCACAGTATCCAGATTGTAATGTGTAAATACGCAAATGTGTAGTTGTGTTTGTAAATTTAGTGTAGTTGTAATTGTTGCGAGAAAATAAAGCCCTGTGTTCAAAAAAAACAAAATAGGTTTTGGCAGGAAAGTGTTTGTGGAAAGTGCTTGAGCAAAACGACTTCCTCTATCCAGCAAAGCATGAGTAATGTAATCAACTTCACCTCAAATGTACAAAGCAACACAACGTCATAAAAACAAATCAGATTACAATTTGCAGTGCCCATTAAGGAGAAATTAAATTAAACTAGTAATTTCAATGTGAAAGTGAGTGCTGGAGAAGGGGTATAAAGTGGTGGGGATTTAATTAAACAGTGAATGGGTTTGGAAAAGGGTGTCAACCTTGAGGGTAGGGAGAGTAGGTTTTAGTTGTATGAGTTGTAAAAATGAAGATTATAATGTTTACCTTGCCAAACGAGCCGTGCGTCGGATTTTGGGAGATTGTGTAGCCCGAAAAGAACCGGTATCAATTGAGATTCTATTTAAATTGTTTAGTCAATATTCGATTTCAACAATGATTTGCATGTTTGTATGCGCACTTCATTCTTTTTCTTTTCGTTCTTGCGTATATCCAGTTTACCGTATTTATTCGTTTAAGCGCCCAACCTCGATTAAGCGCCCGCGCCCACCTCGAATAAGCGCCCAACCTCGAATAAGCGCCCACCCAGAAGGTAGAAAAAGTTAATAAGCGCCCAGTCTCGAATAAGCTCCCACCCCTACCACCACACCCCCAAAAAGTACTTTTTAAGCTCCCAACCCCGAATAAGTGCCACCCCCCCCCCCCCAAGAAAGAGGAAAAGAATAACAATAAAGTGCACAAGAGGAATACGGATATTGATTATTACAATGAACAGTTACAATTTATATGCTTTAATATTTTGTTATGTTTTGTTTTTATTTATTGTTTTGTACATGTTACACAATGAAGTTTTTACTTACTGAAAATGGTGAAAACTTAATAAGCACCCAACGTCGAAAAAGCGCCCACCCTGAAAATCCATAAATTAAATAAGCGCCCCGGGCGCTTAATCGAATAAATACGGTAGTTCCCTATAAGTTGTCTGAGATCGCTGATCCACAGGCTAGTTATTTAACGCCCGCTAATGTTTTTTATTGATATGTATACATGGAATTTCCGTAACAGATAGCTTGTAACAGATAAACATTTTTAACTGAGCACTTTGTGTCGTAGTTCATTCACTCCTTGTAAGCGAAAGCGCCCCACTCGCCTCTCCCGGGTTCTCAGCTGCTCAGGTTTTAGCGCAATAAACGATTGTTTACCCCATCTGTGAGTCTGCTTGTTTTGTGATAGTTTTTTAGATCGTGGTAAAATTCTCAAGGGGAAAGTGATCTCAATCCTCAAGCGGTGGATCTATAAAAGCAGCCAAACACAAATTGATCTCTTTCCGTTCGTGACCTTGATGAATGATTACAAAAGCAAATGAAGACATAGCAAATGTAAGCCATGTGATTTGCGCATGATTGTTGTTTAAACTATCCCGGATAATGCTCTACTGCGCAAGCTTCGAGTCTTACATCCGACAAAATTTTGGGTTTTTTTCCCCTATTGACAAGAATAGTGTGCTGTCTCGCAAACGCTCGCCAGCAAAAATAAGCACTAGTACTAACTCTCATGAAAGGAACATCTTTGAACGCACCGGTGTCGTTAAACTTAGCGGGAGATGGATTTATGGATTCTGGCAACCTTGAAGGTCCTCACTCGTCAACTTGGAAAGGATTATTGGACCACAATGCACCCCTATGTACGTTTGCGCGACCCTTCACTTTAGACTTTAGACGGACTTCCCTTAGCTGTTAAAAAGAAAAAAAAATTCCCCTTATATATTGAGTGAGTGGAAAGAAGAAGCACAAACCGATAGTTTTAACCTTTATAACACAACCCGATTAACTTCTTAGTCAAAAAACATAATCAACTCCATTTGAACTGATTATGGCAGAAACAGTAACCCAGGAAGCCTCGAGATCTTCAAAGTGCGATGAAAAGCTTTTGCTTTTGTTGACTTTTTTCTGCATTGCAGCTAGCGCAGTTGGTCCGGTGATTATTTTCACATTTCGTTGTCCTGGCTGTAGCTCAGTGACTAGTTCATCTCTAGAGTATGCATACTGGGCAGTCACTGTTTTTTTGTTTCTCCTTGGCGTGATGACACTGGCATTGGTAATGTACTACAAAAGACGACAACGTAGCACAACTTCTCGTGTTGTCATCTCTTCCATCCCCGCTGAAGACTCGGAAGAAACACCCGCTCCCACACTACACTATAATCGTACCTCTCAGCGCCAGCAACTTGACCAAGCCTTATCAACGCATCCGACATCGCTGGATTTGCCCGATTATTTTTCAGTTGTTCAAAATATTGACGAGATTTATTCATCTATGAACGCCGCGGAAGTTTCATCAGAGAATGTTCCAGAAACTCCGCCACCGAGTTACGAAGAAGCGCTTGGAATAACAGCTGCAAACCAAGTGGATACATTTTCCTCAATACAATTTGCTTTTACGCAAGAAACGATGGACATATCTGACGAGATATTCGTCTAAATCAATTTACTGGTCAAAGCAGGAAGTAAGCGACGTTGATATGCAAGCTTATAAACAGGGCTCGGAAAAGGCAAAGACCTATGTATTTTCGTGTAAAGCTGTTGAACTCAAATTTTACAACATGGAAGCGATTTCAGTAGCTTAAGTTGAATGTCTCAACATGTTACAATTTTAACTTAAAAGAAATCGAATTTTGATCAAACGGATTAGGAGTTATGTATCTTTTACTTGTTTGTTTGTTTGATTTATTGTTGTTGTAACTTTTAATTTGTCATTCTGTTAATGCAAGCTAGACGTATTGGCTATTTCTGCTGGCTGTAACTGTTTTTGTCATCATATAACGCTGACGAGATGAGATGACTCTTTATTTCAATAGGGTGTATAATTACAGTCAAGAATGTAGTCTCCCTTATGGCCATTTGAAACTAAGTTACAACATTTCTAGTTACAGACATTTAGGGGGCGGGGGGGGAGGCGAATGGTAAATGCGACATTTTGCGAGACCACGAGACTAGCATTTTCCATTGCGAGCCCGAGACATTTTGACTTTTTAGATTGCGAGACCGAGACTTTAAAGTGTTTTGAGTGCGAGCGCGAGACGTTCAGACTCTTCGAGCCCCAGATTTGGTGGAGAGCTACGAGAATGAGCTAGAATGAGCTTGTACAAAAGTCTTACAAACTCCAGAGTCCATTAAGCGTAGTATTTGTCTTATTTATTTGTCTATTTCAATTTAATTTCGTGTTTTTATCAGAAGATAGAGGGAAGATTAAGGCTCTTAATCTTTGGTTTCTTGATTCACCGGCATTTAGCGTTTTGGCCAGCTTCTGTGCGCTAGCTGGAAATTCGACTATAACACTACGTTATGATATCCTAGAACAAAAAAACTGTTTTTTCTGGCGCCAAAATGACGTTGCAGTAAGTTTTCTAGCTTTTTTCTGGAGTTCAGACAATTAGGAGATGTTGGGGTTGACGATTTTTTCAGAAACTGAAGGTTGCTTGAATGAAATTAAAAAAATCAAGACTCCGAGACACTACCGTACAAAAAACGAGACTGCGAGACACACATAACCCCAAAAAATACGAGACTGCGAGACTCTGTAATTCGACTAAAATTTTGCGAGACCCAGAGTTTTTGAAGGACCATTCGCCACCCCTACATTTAAAATACTAAAAGAACAAAATTCGAAGGTATTATAAAAGTAGAGATCACATAAAACTTAAGATCACATTAATAAAAAAACTAAAATATTCTGTCAGTTTTGAAGCTATCATGTGTGAACTTACGCATAATGCAGTCAAAGTAGTTTCTTCTAAACTTCTTAAGATCAGTGGAATAAACAAAGTCATTATCGCTAATATTCTTCCACAATTGAAGAGCATTAAAATAGAACATCCGCTTCCTACTGTTGGTAC
>JAHPZR010006748.1:20000-30000 GCA_019787425.1 Platygyra sinensis | reverse complement strand
ATTTACAAAGATACCAGATTCTAATATTAATTTATTACAAATTTTATTTTATTATTTCCATTACAATACAGTTTACAGTGTATGTTGTAGCACAACGAGCCAGACGTTCTTTGCAACCAAAAACAGACCTTGGATCCAGTGGAGATGAAGAACTTTTAGTTCTACATCTCCACGGGATACCAGTGGCTTGTAACATTCCAGTGTAATCATATCCCTGGCAGTGATCGTTTGTGTTCCACAAAACGCGTCATGTGTCCAGACACTTTGAAAATCAGTTTATGTTATGCAGTCAGAAATTTTCAAAAATTATTGCAACGAGGTTTTCAAAAACCTCTCAAGAGGTTACGCTCACGATTACTATGCGTGATAGAAATCACGAACTCATAATCTTATTGTTTTCAAGTAATGCGAAGCGATTCAACTACACGACCGAAAAAATCACTATCACGAGTTTGTTACATATCCAGAAGCACTCAACAACTGTACTGCATGGACTTCAATGAGACTGGGTGAACCAGAACCCACCACAGCATGTTCCTATGATGCAACGCACGACGGAAAAACACTTTGACGATTTTGTTACATATCCCAAAGCACTCAGCAACTGTATTGCCTGGGTGAACCAGATAATGTCACGCACGACGGAAAAATCTCTATCACGATTTTGTTACATATCTCGAATTACTCGTGAACTTCAGCCTGGGTGAACCTGAAAGGATATGTAACATGTTCCTATAATGTACGTCACGCACGTCGGAAAAATAACTTTGACGATTTTGTTACATATTTTGAACCACTCATCAGCAACTGTGTTGCATGGACTTCAGCCTGGGTGAACCCGAAAATATCCTCTAACCCTCGGCAACGTCAATTCTACGTGGACGTTTGCGTGGGCAAACCAGAGAGCATTTATAATATGTACCTATACGGATTTTCTATGTATCCGAAATAATTGTCTTTCAGAAAACTATTGTACGATGGACTCAGTATAGGGTCTAACTCACAAATGAAAACAGTGATTTTTAGTACCTGTCTAGTCCCCATACTATCTAAAAGCATGACAATCCGTGTAAGTTAATTATCATATAAGTGAAAAATTAATCTAATGATATAACTTGGTACCTTCGTCTTGTTGTGTTGATTCGATGCTCTACGAGGTTGGTCACGGCTAGCGCTAGCTGAAGACACTTTTTGGTTCTCTCTGTCGTTCTCAGGTGATTGAATTCATGTACAAGCCAATCGCGGTTGTCGGTTTTGTTTGGTTTTCAACAACTGTTTAATGGTTTGCCGCAACACTCCAAACGTATATCCAGGGGCAGCTTCTTTGTTGTTCTTCCCGCGAAAGGAAAACAAGCGCGCCTTCTTTAACTCCACGAGGAAAATTCGACTGAAAACTGGATCAATTTCGCACAAATGCGTCAGGAGAAACACCATATAAATTCGGGACGCAAGTCTCGTTTTGAGCCCGTTTTCAATGACCGATGACGGGTTCATTGGAAGTCGAAGTCTCTATTATGTGTAAGCGAACAATAATCCCGCGTTGTGAAAATTTATTACAAAAAAATAAATTATGCGGCCAGATCATATCTGAAAATTACCAGGTTACTTATAGTACACAGTTTCTTTTATTGAAAGCAATTATCGCAAACCACAATAGAACCTCAAAATTCTTGCAATGACAGCAACCTAACAGATAAATGACGTCACGCCATAGCAACAGGACCTGGACCTTCCTTGTGCATGAATTTTTTTTCTTTACCTTCTTCTTTGCACGAATTTTTTTTCTTGGCAATTTCCCTTGCGTGAATTTTTTTTTGGTTTTTTCCCCTCCCCCCCCATCACTCTTCTAATGGTCCGTCCCTTAAGAATATCAAATTTCCAAGGGGCAACTATCAGACTCTATTGTCTTTATTGTTTGTAATATATTCATAACCGGAAGTTGCGTTGTATTACCCAAGATGCTTGGGGAAAGTGTTGTGTTGAACCAGCCACCAGAACATGTGTTGTTATGTCACCGAGCTATACCTATGCTAGTATGCTACATTGTTCACCACTAAATTTTCTTCCGCGCGCTAGTTCGAAAAACTTATTGAACTTTTTGAGAAGAAAGCTGTCAAGGCCAAATGTAAAATCAGACAAAACCCTAGCTCTTATTACAATTCCAATTGTTTGTTTTCTACAAACCCGCTTGTTTACAGAAACTTTTCACGGACGACCACTATCCATCCGGGTATTTTCCGAAGACGGGCAATATATAAACAGTAGTCTCCATTTGGCGCGAAAATGTGCTAGGATATTTGTCCGCGGACGTTATCTGTTATAAGAAGCGAACAGTTTTGCTCGAGCTACGCTCTCGGAAAACTGTGAGCTTCGAGGAACAGATAATGTCAAAGGACAAATATCCGAGCATATTTTCGCCCCAAATGTAGACTATCGTGTTTATTATCCTTCAAATCTTTTACGTAACGCGTGCAGTTTTGAAAATTGGGGTATATTTAACAACTAAACTACGAGCGCGAGTTTTCTACGAGCAGATAGTCAACGAGGCGCAGCCGAGTTGACTATCGCTCGTAGAAAACGAGGGCGAGTAGTCTAATTGGTTTAGTATAAATTTACCGTAGTCTCATTGCATGAAAAAAAAATGTCAAGTTAGGCGTAGAAAAGAACTGTTTTATTATGTTATATCAGGTTCAAACGTGATGCGCGATGTGCACTGGTGCGTAACTATTGACTATCAGCAGATAGTCGACGGTAATACAGCCAATCAAATTCACGGATTCACAATAGACTACGGTAAATTTATACTAATCTCGGATATCCCCCAGTTTTAGCTGGGGGATATTCGGTCACGTGACATGTTTAGACCAATCGTGCGCGAGCGAAAAGATTTGATCTGATAGTGTCTCTAAGCGGATGAACAATATGGTGTCACGTAATCAATTTAAACCAATAAGAATCGGAGAAAATTTAATTAGTGGTGAACTTTAAACTGTGATAGATAGTGAGTAGGGTAGTAGTGTACCCTTGTTAACAAAATGACGGCAGTTTCTTGGCGTTTTTGAAGTATCTGTGAAGAGGTTTTAAATAAACTTTTAAACGAATAGATTGGCACTAAAACAATTAGATTATGCGCTCTCGATTTGTATGCGTGATCAGCTGGCTCGATCGGGTTGCGCACTCGTCATAATCAGTAACGAGTGGAAGTTTACGAGAAGAACGGAGAAATGGCTGTAAGAGTGTTTCCTCAAGTGTTTCTATAACTAGATGGAATCGAACATGAACATGCTTTCTATTTCTGCTAAAAAGTTCCCTGACGAAGAAAACAGCTTGTTTGCTCTGATAATCAAAATGCAAGTGTCAGCCATTAGACATCAACAAAGAGTCATTTCCCAGTAAGATGTAAAATTTTAACCAATTCTTTATCAGTAAATGACCACCTCGATATTCTTATTAGAGTAGTGTGACTCTCCTATCAATTAAGTTTTGTTTTGCATCATGGCCCGGGTAGGTGCTCCCAGAAAAGAGCGGTCACACGGGTGTGCAGCTCACTTCCCGAAAGCTTTACATTATTCATGACCAAAATGTGCGAAATTTTGCTACCCTATATTTTTGACCCGGTCAGAAATTTGATACCATATTTATGACCGTTAAGGCTGACACATTTAAATGGTAATTTTAATGCCCAATATGTCGGTTAGACAGAGCTAACCTTCCTCAGGGGCAACACTGAAGCTAAGTAAATATGGATAAAACGGTTATATATGCGAGACTAAATGTCATCTCAGCGACAGATTTGGTGAACACAGACAGCCATCTCAAAAAAAAAGCGCATTGATCAACCAACCGCCGATTCAGAATACTTTACCCTTCCTGCCCATTCCATCGACAACATGTACATAGAACTCGTTCCTCTAGAACTCATCACCTCAAATAGAGATGCTATTCGCAAGGCAAGAGAAGCATTTCTAGTCTCCAAGGGCAAGACCATTGAACCCTTTGGATTAAACAGGCGTGACGAAATTTGATCTATTTATTTTTTATTTTTCTTTATATATCCGTTTTGCTACACGTTTTGATTTTTCTCTATTTTTGTCAACAAATCATGTCACAGATATTTCCTTTAGCATAATTTAAAATTTGTAACCGTTTTATCCATATTTACTTAGCTCAGTTCAGTGTAGCCAACCCATTGACTCCTTTGCCGGCCGTGATCGGCCGTGACGAGCCTTGGTCTTTCTTCCATTTCTGACGTCATCACTTTTGACCAAAATTGGCATCATCTATACTCAACTTCTGCAGGAGGAAAAGATCCGTTCCAATAATAGCCAGATCAGAGTGATCGGCCTTATGGAGCCTGAGGTATGCACAAAAATGCTCAAAAAGATGAGTGAAAAACTCAGAGCAAAATTTCCTGCCACTGCACGTGGCTACTCCATGGTAAACATTGCCCGTCTCAGTCGATGACGCTTTCTCACAAGTTTGTTAACTGCAAGCAAGCCCATTAGAAGGTCAATCACCGCAGCAAGAAGAAAAGAAAATGAGAAAAAGGAAAGGCGAAAAAAAAAAAAATCGAAAAGCCTAAGACGTAGCTCCGTCGAGGTTACTTTGTAATTAAAATATGTCTCTGATGCCAATGCCCTCAACTGAATCCTAAACGTGCGGGGAATAAAAGACTTAGATCTGGTCTGATTATCCCGTGTCAGAAAGGGATTGTTTTCATTTGCACAATCGTCACAGGGGCCACAGGGGTCGCACGTACTAAGATTAATTTAAATATACAGATGCCCTCAAACATTCTAACCATCGTGAAGAAGGCACCACTAAATGCTTGTTTATGACTGGAGAACGAGAAGCTCCTGTTGAAAATCTACTACAATGTGGGAGAAATTAAAGTTTCATTTACCTCTGGCATTTATCAGCATAACAGCAGGTGTGCTGCTACTCATGTTTCGACAGTTTTTGCTGGACGCAAACTTTTCCTACAAAGTGGGAGTGATTTTAGGGTTTATTGCTGCTGTATTGTTTTTATTTGGAGTATGCCTTAATATTCTGGAGAACAAAACTTCACAACCCATCTCAAGTAGTCATCTCTTCGATTCCAGACGAAGATTTGGCGGAAAACTTTCCCGCTCCGATACTGCCTTCTAATCATGTTCCTCACCGTCTGCCGGTTGTTGTAAAAGCTTGTTCAGTAGGCTTGCCTGATTATTTCCCTGGCGCTATTCAAAAATTCGATGAATCCACTTTCGATTCAACTTTGAACGAGGACGTTTGGATGGAAGATGTTCCGGAAACTCCGCCACCGTGTTACGAAACAGCGCTTGAAATGACAACAAAAGTGGATACATATTCTTCTGAGCAGTATGATTTTACCCAAGAAACGACGGATACATCTGACGAGTTATTCGTTTAACTTGATTTACTTGTCTTTGTCTTAGACAAGTCCCCTTCTACAGGTGCAAGTAATCAAGGTTGTCTTGATCTGACATAAAGTTCTAAAGACCTCTAAACAAGGAAAAGGCAAAGGCCTCGAGACTCGAGCCTCGAGAGAAGCTTCCTGTACTAGAACTTGAAATGACATTAATTAGCCTCCGCTGAAAGAGATTTAGAAGTGTGTGATTATTGAAGGGAAAAACTGAAGATAAACGATTGTGATATCTATAACTTAAAACTTCATTTTACATTAAACACAATGCTTGCACGAGGTTTCCTTTGGAGAGGTCAGATTATCATACATTAGACAAATCGATGTAAACTTCTTTCAAAAATACAATGGGATCATGATGTTTGATAAGGTGATCGCGGACCTCATCCGTTTGCCCAACGTAAGTTCGACCCTTCCCAACTCAGTGTTACCAAAACTTTGTAGTGAAAACCACTCACCTACAGCAAGAGATTCCATTTAAGTTTTAAACATTAAATGACGCTATTTGTTAGGTCTTCAAAAGTGCAGATCATAAAAAAAATGCAGGAGACTTGTTAATGACTTAAATTGTCGCATAGTTCAAACACAGTCAATTTGCTTTCGTTGATGCCTTTATGTAAACACTTCCTGTAGAAACGCGAAGGTAAACACCGACCTCGACTTGTTATTGAAAACGTGATCCTTTATATTTATCCAGTTGATTGGTGGTTTTTCCACTCATGTACTGATGTCTTCCGCGTTTACATGGATCATTAACTTGACATTCGATTTTTCAGAATTAACTCACTGACCGAATACCTAAGACCTTCACCTTCTCCAGTCGTCGCTCTTGTGTTTCATCTCTCTCCCCCTCACGACTGATTTACCCTTCCCTTCAACCCTCGCTCGTGACATGAGACATGACTGGGGACGGCTCGGGACGCAGTTTGTGTTGAGCTTTCGGGCAATCCATTTTGGAATAACCAAGAAGCACATATTACTATAAGACAATGGATTGTTTTATTCTTTATCCCAACTGTGCATGGAAGGGTTCAAATAATTCATGCCCATTTCAGCTTCCCTTCCCCTCCTCAAAGTCAAATGCTTTACCCCTATTAATTCTCTTATATCACCCGAGGGTCCGGGTATAGTAACTGCGCATACAGTCATTATTGAGACGGAAATGTTACTAACTTCTTATTAACCGGGAGTGAGGTCTTCACTGTAAAATCTCAAACCGAGACACCGAGCGATAGCGATGTCAATACGACAAGTCCGAGGTTTGTGATTTTCCCGTAATGACTGAAGGTTCGAGAATAATAAGTTGTTTTATTAAATGACTTTCTGCTGTGTTTTTTTTAAAGGCCCTAAATATAGGCCAGTGGGCATTACGGGAGAATAATGCCCTGCAATCACAAAGGGACCGCGATGTAGTCGTTATGTTGGATAAAAACACATAATACGTAAGAAGGTGAGATTTCAAGTAAGGTCTAAACACTGAAGTTTCGTAATTACCTCCCATAGAAAATACATTTTGCTCTTACCATGAACAGGCATCATTGAAATATGATTCACGTTTCAGTGACTTTTGCGAACGTGACCTAAAGTTATTGAGAATATTTAAAAAAGCTTTCCTGTAAATGCTTGGGTGAATATTCTCTGATCAATTACTGATTCGTTCTGAACGATTGCACGGCAGCTGGCATGAAAATAATAGTTGCCAGTTCAAGCAACTTGACCGTTTTGCCGAATCGAAACAGCTAGCAACAGAAGTCTTCGAGGCCTTAATTCCACTAAATGCTTGATTATGGCGGAAGAACAAGTTTCTGAGGAACAAGAAGCGCCGAGATGGTCAAAAAATACAAAAAGGCTTGGTTTATCATTCGTGTTTTTCTGTATTATTGCCAGTATGAGTTTATTTGCCGCCGTTGCGATCTTGCTTAGAGATTGCTCTGACTGTAATCAGCGTTCACCGGTGCTAGTTTCAATGATGGCACTACTCGCCACTTTGCTGTTGCTTCTTGGAATCAGCATATTGACGGCGTTTTGTGGAAGAAGGAAAAGCAGCTTAACACAGACTCCACGAGTTGTTATCTCTTCGATCCCTTCCGAAGATTTGGAAAAGTCTCCAGTTTCCACCCTGCCTTGTTATCATGTCCCGCATCGGCAACCGGCGTTTGTTATAGAAACCTCTCCATTGGATTTGCCCAATTATTTCACTGCTATTCAAAATACTGGTGAACTTTATTTATCTTTGCACGCGGAAGCTCGGCTGGAGAATAATTTTGAAATTCAGCCACCGTGTTACGAAGAAGCGGTCGCAATGGCAGAAGACGAATGACTGCAAGTCTCGCTGTCGGACCTGTCGGTAATTGATGAATTCGTGCAAAATCCTTAACCGGTTGATGATGCTGATGCTTTAGCAATCACTTTAATATCGAGTATTAAATCAACACAAAGCGATCGACTTTGCTCAGGCTCTGGCTCTGAAGAAAAACAGTCTGTTGCAAGTCAAGCTAAGATTCAAAAAATGTCCACGTTTTTTGGAGAGCTTCCTTAGTAAAGTTGCATGATAATTTTACTGTTATTCATAATAGTTATAAATATTATGTTATATATGGACGCAGAAGACGCAGTCTGGACAGAAACTTGAAGTATTACCCAGTAAAGCTTCGGCACGTGTTACAGAGCACGCGTTTGAAATGATCACATTGGTTCAATGCTGCTGCTAGAGAGTAGCAACTATGGACAAATTGGACCAGAACAAACTGTGTTGGAAAATGTGCAAAAACGCTTAATTATAACCGTAATACTTTAAGAATAAGTGTACGTACCCCTATGCCCCCATTTAACGTTGGAAAATGCTTAAATGTAAACTTGTACTAAATGAAAGTGTTAAGACAACTGGATAAGGCAAAATGCTTATAGAGTGACGTTTCCCAACTGAACTGTCGAAGTTGTATCTGCCGGATTTCAATCTGTAAGATGCATTATGTAAATGTAAAGTTTGTAAAAGCCGTTTATGATGCTTAAAATCCTATCTGAGAGACATATGACAATGTTATGCTATCGCAGGTTACTGTTTACTTTAAAAAATGTCGCTTAATATACTGAGTAAAGGCCCGTTTACACAGGCGATTTTTGTCGCAGCAAACTCTTTGCAAAATCGCATCAAGTCTCAAACATGTTCGAAACCCCTGCGATATTGCTGCGACAAATCGCACTGAAAATCGCAACTTGTTTACACATGCAATTTTGAACGGTTGCAACTTTAGCGCGACAAAAATTGCATCGAGCTGCTGCGACAAAAATCGCCTGTGTAAACGGGCCTTAAAACAGACTGTTCACAGTTTACAGTTCACAGTTTACAGTTTACAGTTCACAGTTTTCACACGCCATAGTTAATAGAGGGAAATGGTTATGAAACTCGTCAAAGCTCTTTGTTGTATGTTATTGTTCTGTTTTTTTGCCCTTGACCCTGCACAAAACACAATAGTTGTTTACTCCGAAATGAGGAGACGTGCTGGTTAAGAATTCATGCATAGTGTATGAGCGAAAAACAAAAGATCGTGCAGACTCGTGAACCTTCCAACATAAATCTTGGCATCTTTGTTTGCTCTTTTGATGTTTGCCGAGTTTCCTAACCAGTCCCCTCTATTAACTATGCACACGCGAAAGGAAAACTGCGAGCGAGCACTCGAGGGCGGGGACTATGATCTGAGGTTCGCAAGCGAAGCGAGCAAGCTAGAAGAAAAGAGAGGTTGTAGACAATTGACTTAAATATTAGGCTCCTCCCCCTGTTAACGCCTCGGACCAATAAAATTTGAGCGATAAATCGCTTGTTTAAAGTGATTACAAGTATCAGTTTGCAAACAACAACCTGTGGAACTCAATAGGGACCTTAAAGGACCCTAGCCAGCCTCCGCCATTTTCGATGACATCGAAATTATTGATACAGCATGATAAAGCGAATTCTTATCATTTTACTGCAAGCTGCGATCCTGAAGTTATGTTTAATTATCTTGAGTAGTTTCACAGTGATTTTTCTTCGTTTCGACAGGTTCCGAATAAATTATAATAGCCAAATTCTTGCATGTAAACAAAAACAAAGGTATGGCTGACTAGGGCCCTTTGAGCCAGGGACGATGTTAAGAAAGAAATGAATTTATATTTTACCCAGGAATTTCGCAGCTGAATAGATCTGTTCAGTGCGCCTATTGCTCTCAGAACCTACTCAAGCTAAATGTGTAATGTCAGCGTTGAATTTCAAATTATAATACGAAAAATTAGCCGCTGCTGTTCTCGTTCTCCAAAATACGCCGAATTTGGTCATTTCACCTTGTTGTTTTGCAGAATACGGTAAAGAAATGTACAAAGATTTATAACGCACGTGCACAGCTATTATTCTGCTCATTAAACTGTTTGTTTGGTAGCGTTCTCGTCGCCGTTGCCACCGTGGTTTGTTTAAGGTCATTCCTCACTTTTGCATTGCACATCCTTTCTGCGCATAATTTATGGCGTCATTTATCGCGCCCTCGTGCACGCGGATTTGCCTTGATATTGATTCGGCTCTGTCCGTTGGGAAATGGCTATAGC
>JAHPZR010006748.1:0-15000 GCA_019787425.1 Platygyra sinensis | reverse complement strand
AGCTAGAGAAGCATTTCTAATCTCCAAAGGCAAGATCACCATTGGACCCTTTGGATTAAACAGGCGCGACGAAATTTGATCTATTTTTTTTATTTTACTTTATGTATCCGTTTTGGTACAAGTTTTAATTTTTCTTTATATTTGTCAACCAATCATGTCACATATATTTCCTTTAGGCCCGGTTTAAACGTCGCATTTTACATGCGCCGAATCAAATACTAATTTTAGGCCCCGTCCACACTAATCCGTTTTCAAACGAAACGGAGCTGTTTTGCTCCGGATACGGCTATCGTCCACACTACAACGCCGAAAACGATGACCGAAAACGGAGCCATTCGAAAACGCTCTCCAGAGTGGAGCGAATTGAAAACGATGCTTTTTGAAAACGCTGTTTTCTAGTGTGGACGGAGAAAACGATGCTGTCTGAAAACGGTGATGTCATCAAAATAGACACGACCGGGCGCCATACCACTCGACCGTGAGTATCAAGCCGGGTGATGGCGCCAATTTCGCGGGCCGATATATTGAAATGCGCATGCATCGAGTTCATTTTAGCATGCGCACTGAGGTATAAAAGTGTTTTCAAAACGGATACGGCGTTGTAGTGTGGACGGGCGAAAACGATACGAAAACGATAAGTGTGGACGCAAATCTTTTTGAAAACGGAGCAAAACAGCTCCGTATTCATTTGAAAGCGGATTAGTGTGGACGGGGCCTTAGTCGACTCAAATGAATACGTTCGGCTGATTTGATTTAAACGTCGCAATTTTTTGCCGAATAAAATTGCTGAGCGCGAGCGACGTGTTTTAAATTCCCATTCGAGCAAACATAAATTATTTAACATAGTTTGAATTCGATTCGGCACATGTAAAATACAGCGTTTAAATCAACTGTCGAACTGCGGTCGTATATTCGAGTGGATCAGTCGAATATTTCGACTGACTCGCATCGAACCAGGCCTTAGTATCATTTAAAATTTTGTAACCGTTTTATCCATATTTACTTAGCTTCAGTGTAGCTAGCTAACCCATTGACTGCAGCACGACGCGGAGCCTTGGCCTTTCTTCCATTTCTGACGTCAACGTATTTGACCAAAATTGACATCATCTATACTCAACTTCTGCAGGAGAAAAAGATCTCAATACCCGGATCAGAGTGATCGGCCTCATGAAGCCTGAGATATGCACAAAAATGCTCAAAAAGATGAGTGAAAAACTCAGAGCAAAATTTGCTGCCACTACACGTGGCTACTCCATGGTAAAAATTGCCCGTCTCGATGACGCTTTCTTACAAGTTTGTTAACTGCAAGCAAGCCCAGTAGAAGGTCAATCGTGCAGCAAAAAGAAAAGAAAAGACGAAAAAGGAAAGGCGAAAAAAACGGCAATAATCGAAAAGCCTAAAGACGTAGCTCCGTCGAGGCTACTTTGTAATTAAAATGTCTCTGATGCCAATGCTCTCAACTGAATCCTAAACGTATGCGGAACCAACGACTTAGACATGTTTAATCTGGTCTGATTTTCCCGAGTCAGAAAGTAATTGTTTTATTTCCGCAATCGTCATTGGAGCCATAGGGGTCGCACGTACTAAAATAAATTTAAATATACAGTTGGCTTCAAACACCCTAACCAACACGAAGAAGACACCACTAAATGCTTGTTTATGACTGGAGAACGAGAAGCTCCTGTTGAAAATCTCTACCACAATGTGGAAGAAATTGACGTTTCATTTACCTCTGGCATTTATCAGCATAACAGCAAGTGTGGTGCTACTCATGTTTCGACAATTTTTGCTGGACGCGAACGTTTCCTACAAAGTGGGAGTGATTTTAGGGATTATTGCCGCTATACTGTTTTTATTTGGAGTCTGTCTGATTTTAATCTTCTGGAGAACAAAACTTCACAACCCATCTCAAGTAGTCATCTCTTCGATTCCAGACGAAAATTTGGGAAAATCTCCCGCTCCGATACTGCCTCATTACAATCATGTTCCTCACCGTCTGCCGTTTGTCGTAAAAGCTTACTCAGTAGGCTTGCCCGATTATTTCCGTGTCACTGCTATTCAAAAATTCGATGAATCCACTTTCGATTCAACTTTGAACGAGGACGCGGTTTGGACAGAAGATGTTCCCGAAACTCCGCCACCGTGTTACGAAACAGCGCTTGAAATGACAACAAAAGTGGATACATATTCTTCTGAACAATATGATTTTACCCAAGAAACGACGGATACATCTGACGAGTTATTCGTCTAACTTTATTTAAGTGTCTCTGTCTTCTACAGGCGAAAGTAATTAAGGTTGATTTGACATAAGCGAAGTCCTAAAAACCTCTAAACAAGGAAAAAGCAAAGACCTCGAGATGATCATTTACTGATAAAGAATTGGTTAAAATTTTCCATCTTGCTGAGAAATGACTCTTTGTTGATGTCTGATAGCTGACACTTGCATCAGTTGATTATCAGAGCAAACAAGCTGTTTTCTTCGTCGTGGAACGTTTTAGCAGAAATAGAAAGCATGTTCATGTTGGATTCCATCTAGTTATAGAAACACTCGGGGAAGTTTGAGAGGTCTCAAAATGCTGTAGAAACACTCTTACAGCAATTTCTCCGTTCTCCTTGTAAACTTCCACTCGTTACTGATCAGTGACGAGTGCGCAACCCGAGTCAGCCATCACGCATAGAAATCGAGAGCGAATAATCTAATTGTTTTAGTGCGAATCTACTATTCGTTCAAAAGTTTATTTAAAACCTCTTCACAGATATTTCAAAAACGCCAAGAAACAGCCGCCAATTTGTTAACATGGGTACACTACTACCCTACTCACTATCTATCACAGTTTACAGTTCACCACTAATTAAACTTCTCCGATTTTTATCGGTTTAAATTGATCACGTGACGCGATATTGTTCATCCGCTTAGAGACACTATCAGCCCGTATTGCCCGTCCTCGGAAAATACCCGGATGGATAGTGGTCGTCCGTGAAAATTTTCTGTAAACAAGCGGGTTTGTAGAAAATAAACAATTGGAATTGCAATAAGAGCTAGGGTTTTGTCTGATCTTACATTTGGTTTTCACAGCTTTCATCTCAAAAAGTTGAAAATTATTCAATCAGTTTTTTGAACTAGAGCGAGGAAGAAAATTTAGTGATACAATTTAGTGAACAATAAAGACAATAGAGTGTTTATGTCTCAGAACTATCGGTCTGATAGTTGCCTACTAGAAATTTGATATTCTTAAAACTAGCATATTTACCCTCGAAGCTTCTCGGGCAAATATTTGTTTCAGTTGAGAACTCTCATCAAATTTCTGCGGGCAGCTATGAGGCCCTGCCAGGGTAAATTCCGACAAGCGACATGGGCAAAAAAGTAGCGACAGCGACCAAATGAAATAGCGACAAACGACGGTCATTCTATTAAAAAATGCCGACAGCGACTTCAAAGCCGAAAATTAGCGACAAAGAATTGAATTAGTTTGGCATATTGTGATTTTCTTTGAGCTTCAAAACTCATAAAAGGACATGAAAAGCAGAAAATAGGCCAAATATCTTCGGTTTGCAGCGCAGTTAGTGTAGCGCGTGTCGTACACAAATAAGCAATGGCCCTGGGAGGTCCTGGGAACCAGTCTGTCGGTCACGCGACAAATTGCGGCATGCTCGACCTCGGAGCTATTTGAGATCATTTTTGCTTGCGCTTTCCTTCTTGTCGATCTGTGATCTGTCGCGTCAATCTTTTAATCTGTGATATTCTTGACATTCTTCGGTTATGGGAAAAAAGCATAAGAAGAAAACGTCTCACAAGAATGACAAAGAAGACAAGGGAAGCAAGTTCAAAAGGTCTCGGAAGAAGAAAAGTCAAAAAAGGGAAGGAAGGTCAGAAAGAAGAGAAGGCCGCCATCGTGACCACCGGGAGTTGGGAAAAAAATCACACAAAGAGCTCGGTAAGATGTCTAAGATGACTAAGATGACCCTCAAAGATGTCTTTTTTGCTTAGATGTTTGAGGTATTGAGGCCCCTTTTGGATCATCGAGACGTTCCTACTAAGACTTATACGTCTAATAAGATCCTTTGACATTTTAGTCTGACATTTTAGGTCATTTTACCGTATTTTGTCTATTTTCGCCCATTTTGGAAAACCGCACAGACCGTTTTGTCAAAGTCACGCAATAAAGACTAATTTTAAATTAAAAGGTAAAAAAATCGAAACCATTCAGCAACAGAAGTCACACAAGCTACCCAGACCGTTCGATCTAAACATCAGCGTACTAACCACTGATCTCACCATTAGGCCAGAGTGCCTGCGAAAACTGAAAGAAAATGAAGGGATGATGTTTGTCCTTTGCACCCAACAGTATTTATTTTCACACCGGGAAGAAGAGAGTGGAAAAACAATAGGAGGAGGAGACCAAGACACCAAGCTCGAATCACCGACATACGTCTAACGCGTAAACCACTCGACCACGATAATGTGACGGTAATTTAACTGTTGGGACATTATTGATAAGGTCAGTTTATCAAAAAAATGTTTTCTCAGTTATGTTACGGGTTCGATACAAGAAGTGTGCCACTGCACAGCTGTAACGCACCGTTGTTCGTCATTTACTTAAAATTCCGACAAGAACAAATGTATGTCGCTCAATTTCCGACAGCGACGTGAACCGTCGACAAAACGCCGACACGAGACATTTTAAAATTCCGACAAGCGACCTGGGACCCCCCCCCCCCCCCCTGGCAGGGCCTCAGCTATCAACCGATAGTACCTCCACATACTATGGCGTTATATCCCCACCAAAATTCAAACTCCTGTTTGCAACATTGTTACTTTGAATTATTGCTCGTTTTTACATTCCAATATCCAACTTCTGCAATTCAACACTGCCAATTCACAATTCAATGTGCGTATTTCAAATGCAACGTGGTTAGAGCATGCGACATTCTTATTCCATGTTCAATGTGTTTATACGGTGTAAAATGCGATATGCTTCCAACGCAATCCAACATCCTTGTTTTCTGCATTCCCAAACAATATCCATATTTTGCTTTCAAATTTCTTCGTTTAACATGCAACATTCGTGTATTTCAATGCAATTTTGATACTCGGCACTGCAGAGTGCGAATATGCTGTTACACGATCCAATATTCTTCTTTGGACATTGAACTTCACCCTCGAGTGACCTGATCTCGAGATGGTAGGCCGCTGGACAAAGTATGTGGGCTCCAAATACTTGCACGTGGTGTCCCAGTCATTCCACATGTTCAGGTGACACAGTGATGGCGGATAGTGGTAGCTCTGGGAAAGCGTCTGCGAACAACGCAAAGGCTACACTTCGTCGCGTGGCAGAGCAATTGCTTACGCTTGCAAATAGAGGTGGGTTATATTGTTGTTGGTTTTTAGCTAGTTGCATTACCTAGCTAATTTTAGCTAGTTTGTTTGCAACAATGTTGCAAACAAGAGTTTGAATTTTGGCGAGGATATATATATCTTATTAGACGTTTTGTTGTGTACGCAACAAAACGTCTACTAAGATATATATACTCGACAAAAACACTATATTAGCGGAGCTCTGGCGGCCCGAAAAGCCGCCAAGCGGAGCCCCATACTCATATAGGAAAGAAAAGGAAACCCATGAGTTGATTTTCTCATGTTGATCATGGCTAGCGGTATTGCTCGTGGGCGCGTACGCACGACGACGACGACGGTAGTGGAGTCGCGCAAGATGGCGGCCATACTCCAAATAATAGGTTGACGGCCAGGTTGACAGAGACATGTAGCCTTGGTGTACTTTTTTTGATATATGACATCGAGTTATGATCAATTGACACCTGTCAAATCAAGTTATCCGCTGACCAGTATTACGTGACCATATCGCGGGCTCAAGTTTATAGCTCATCGAGGTCACTTGTTTCAGTTAAGGCGGGGGTCCACCTGAAAGCCGTATTTTGGCTGGGTATTATGTTTTTTATGCAAATATCTCGTTTACGTTTCAAGCAATCAAGAATCTCTATGCTCATTTCACATATCTATGTTTTGGGTCGTTTTGTAAATTTTTGGGCATTTTAAGGTATTTTTGAAGATAAATATTTTTTCTCAAAGGATTAGTAAAATTTATGGAAATAGGAAATTTTGAAGATTTGGTGTTGTTTTAAAATTAGAGTTTGAAGTTAAAAATTGGTAGATACACTCCAAACAGTTGCCCAACAACCTGGGGTGCCATTGTGCGGTCGGGCAACTGTCTGGTGGTGTTCCATGACCTTTTATTCCCTTTCAACCTCTCTTTAAACTTAATAAAATTTCACTTAAATTCAGGTGTACCCCCGCCTTAAGTTGACCGCCGACCAAGTGCTGGTTTTGATTGGATCGCGGGCTCATGTCAGGTTTACTTGTTGAAAACAGAGCCGGGTTGTGCGGAAGCCTGGTTAACTCTAATCCAGGTTGAAAAGTAAACCAAAATATAACTATTTCTTTTTTAAGAGTGTTTTTTTTTCAGCTTTTCTTTTGCGTATCGCTTTTGTGACTATTAAACTCAAAATAGAAGACCAAACAAAATACATGGTGAGCCTAATCGGGTTAAAGGAGCTCCGCTTTTAGGGTGACCCAAATCTATATATAGTGAGTAGCGTAGCCAATTAGAGAACGGCAATCGTGATAGAACGTTAGTAGATCTATACTAAGAGAAACACGATAATTGTTTTCTAATTCTTAAGTGTTTTGATGACTGTTTTGTAATAAAATTGCTGTATTCGGGTGTATTGCTATAAAGACGAAAGAAGGACTCCGAGATAAATTAAATTCGGAAATTTGGCTTCCAAAAATTCTTTGGTATACGCATCTGACCGTCATTGAATGCATTCAGGCATCTGTCTCCTGGCTATATATTTACAAGTGATAGCCAAACAGATTGATCATACAACATCCACAATTATGTCGCAGATATGTCCTTTCTCTCTAGAATAATTAAATAACTTTTATCATGGTCAAAGAGTTTTATGGTTACGTCGAAGTTCATTCGTTTCTGGTAAGGCCGAAAAATTATAAAGTTAGATTTCTTTGTACTTGAGAGATAATTTGTTTGCCATTAGCCAATTACATACACTGGTGAGATCTTTAATGACTGTTATTTCGAGCGAGCGCAGTTTCTTATCAGCGTATAGAGAAGGTTTGTTTCATCAGCAAACAGGAAAAAATTCAATTGACTGCCAATGAGCTCATTCTTGTTCTAAGCTATTCCATCATACACAAGGCAGTTATTCTGCTCGTAAATATTAGCTGCTTACAACTTCAGGTAGTTCTCACTACAAGGCGTTGCACGATAATACAGATAGACAGGTGGTTACCATGGTTATTGCACTAGGGGCCTTAAGGTAATTCCCCTGAAATAAAACTGACAATAGATTTTCGTTCAAACTTTGCCCACTGAATATTTATCATATGAGAACTTCAATTTTGAAATAAAAAAGGGGGGTGCCCATGCTCATTAAGGAGCACTGAGGCATTGAAAATGACCCATTTTGGCATTATTTAATGCTTATTAGAAGAACGCATTTCCAGTAATAATTGTAAATTTTTGTGACCGAGACTCATGAGAACACGAATTAAACTGGAGTCAATACATTGCGTCGGTCACAAATAAACTTTTTTATATAATAACCAAATCAATGCGCGCGCTCTGATTGATCAATCAGCCGTGGGTTATTGTACCAGTAAACCCACGGAAAAATCGCGCGTCTTCTGAATTATTATATAAAAGCAATAGACCACAAGTTTCCTATGGGTTATAGGCTTCATAGACTTCGATTATGTTTTTTTTTGGGATGTTGGTAGAACACTTGAAGAATTCGTAAACCACTCGCCTGCGGCTCGTGGTTTACAAATTCTTCTCGTGTTCTACCAGCATCCCGCATGGTTTATCAGCTTATGACCCATAGAAAACTTATGGTCTATTGCTTAAAAGTTTGATTTAGACAGAAAGCTGAATTCTTGATTAAAATTTAACCAAATTTCTTGACATTTATTCAACTTTCAACTTTAAAAATCAGATTAGTCTTTCCTCAAGCAAAGTTTATGATAAGTTGATTACAACGACTGAAAAAAAAGTCGGGGTGCTCGTGCTCGTTGGTGAGCTATAGCCATTTCCCAACGACAGAGCCGAATCAATATCAAGGCAAATCCGCGTGCACGAGGGCGCGATAAATGACGCCATAAAGTATGCGCAGAAAGGATGCGCAATGCAAATGTGAGGAATGACCTTAAACAAACCACGATGGCAGCGGCGACGAGAACGCTACCAAACAAACAGTTTAATGAGCAGAATAATAGCTGTGCACGTGCGTTATAAATCTTTGTACATTTCTTTGCCGTCCTCTGCAAAACAACAAGGTGAAATGACCAAATTCTGCGTATTTTGGAGAACGAGAACAGCAGCGGCTAATTTTTCGTATTATAATTTGAAATTCAACGCTGACATTACACATTTAGCTTGAGTAGGTTCTGAGAGCAATAGGCGCACTGAACAGATCTATTCAGCTGCGAAATTCCTGGGTAAAATATAAATTCATTTCTTTCTTAACATCGTCCCTGGCTCAAAGGGCCCTAGTCAGCCATACCTTTGTTTTTGTTTACATGCAAGAATTTGGCTATTATAATTTATTCGGAACCTGTCGAAACGAAGAAAAATCACTGTGAAAACTACTCAAGATAATTAAACATAACTTCAGGATCGCAGCTTGCAGTAAAATGATAAGAATTCGCTTATCATGCTGTATCAATAATTTCGATGTCATCGAAAATGGCGGAGGCTGGCTAGGGTCCTTTAAGGTCCCTATTGAGTTCCACAGGTTGTTGTTTGCAAACTGATACTTGTAATCACTTTAAACAAGCGATTTATCGCTCAAATTTTATTGGTCCGAGGCGTTAACAGGGGGAGGAGCCTAATATTTAAGTCAATTGTCTACAACCTCTCTTTTCTTCTAGCTTGCTCGCTTCGCTTGCGAACCTCAGATCATAGTCCCCGCCCTCGAGTGCTCGCTCGCAGTTTTCCTTTCGCGTGTGCATAGTTAATAGAGGGGACTGGTTAGGAAACTCGGCAAACATCAAAAGAGCAAACAAAGATGCCAAGATTTATGTTGGAAGGTTCACGACTCTGCACGATCTTTTGTTTTTTCGCTCATACACTATGCATGAATTCTTAACCAGCACGTCTCCTCATTTCGGAGTAAACAACTATTGTGTTTTGTGCAGGGTCAAGGGCAAAAAAAACAGAACAATAACATACAACAAAGAGCTTTGACGAGTTTCATAACCATTTCCCTCTATTAACTATGGCGTGTGAAAACTGTGAACTGTAAACTGTAAACTGTGAACTGTAAACTGTGAACAGTCTGTTTTAAGGCCCGTTTACACAGGCGATTTTTGTCGCAGCAACTCGATGCAATTTTTGTCGCGCTAAAGTTGCAACCGTTCAAAATTGCATGTGTAAACAAGTTGCGATTTTCAGTGCGATTTGTCGCAGCAATATCGCAGGGGTTTCGAACATGTTTGAGACTTGATGCGATTTTGCAAAGAGTTGCTGCGACAAAAATCGCCTGTGTAAAACGGGCCTTTACTCAGTATATTAAGCGACATTTTTTAAAGTAAACAGTAAACCGCGATAGCATAACATTGTCATATGTCTCTCAGATAGGATTTTAAGCATCATAAACGGCTTTTACAAACTTTGCATTTACATAATGCATCTTACAGATTGAAATCCGGCAGATACAACTTCGACAGTTCAGTTGGGAAACGTCACTCTATAAGCATTTTGCCTTATGCAGTTGTCTTAACACTTTCATTTAGTACAAGTTTACATTTAAGCATTTTCCAACATTAAATGGGGGCATAGGGGTACGTACACTTATTCTTAAAGTATTACGGTTATAATTAAGCGTTTTTGCACATTTTCCAACACAGTTTATTCTGGTCAATTTGTCCATAGTTGCTACTTTCTAGCAGCAGCATTGAACCAATGTGATCATTTCAAACGCGTGCTCTGTAACACGTGCCGAAGCTTTACTGGGTAATACTTCAAGTTTCTGTCCAGACTGCGTCTTCTGCGTCCATATATAACATAATATTTATAACTATTATGAATAACAGTAAAATTATCATGCAACTTTACTAAGGAAGCTCTCCAAAAAACGTGGACATTTTTTGAATCTTAGGTTGACTTGCAACAGACTGTTTTTCTTCAGAGCCAGAGCCTGAGCAAAGTCGATCGTTTTGTGTTGATTTAATACTCGATATCAAGTTAAAGTGATTGCTAAAGCATCAGCATCATCAACCGGTTAAGGATTTTGCACGAATTCATCAATTACCGACAGGTCCGACAGCGAGACTTGCAGTCATTCGTCTTCTGCCATTGCGACCGCTTCTTCGTAACACGGTGGCTGACTTTCAAAATTATTCTCTAGCCGAGCTTCCGCGTGCAAAGATAAATAAAGTTCACCAGTATTTTGAATAGCAGTGAAATAATTGGGCAAATCCAATGGAGAGGTTTCTATAACAAACGCCGGTTGCCGATGCGGGACATGATAAGAAGGCAGGGTGGAAACTGGAGACTTTTCCAAATCTTCGGAAGGGATCGAAGAGATAACAACTCGTGGAGTCTGTGTTAAGCTGCTTTTCCTTCTTCCACAAAACGCCGTCAATATGCTGATTCCAAGAAGCAACAGCAAAGTGGCGAGTAGTGCCATCATTGAAACTCGCACCGGTGAACGCTGATTACAGTCAGAGCAATCTCTAAGCAAGATCGCAACGGCGGCAAATAAACTCATACTGGCAATAATACAGAAAAACACGAATGATAAACCAAGCCTTTTTGTATTTTTTGACCATCTCGGCGCTTCTTGCTCCTCAGAAACATGTTCTTCCGCCATAATCAAGCATTCAGTGAATTAAGGCCTCGTAGACTTCTGTTGCCAGCTGTTTCGATTCGGCAAAACGGTCAAGTTGCTTGAACTGGCAACTATTATTTTCATGCCAGCTGCCGTGCAATCGTTCAGAACGAATCAGTAATTGATCAGAGAATATTCACCCAAGCATTTACAGGAAAGCTTTTTTAAATATTTTCAATAACTTTAGGTCACGTTCGCAAAAGTCACTGAAACGTGAATCATATTTCAATGATGCCTGTTCATGGTAAGAGCAAAATGTATTTTCTATGGGAGGTAATTACGAAACTTCAGTGTTTAGACCTTATTTGAAATCTCACCTTCTTATGTATTATGTGTTTTTACCCAACATAACGACTAGATCGCGGGACCCTTTGTGATTGCAGGGCATTATTCTCCCGTAATGCCCACTGGCCTATATTTAGGGCCTTTAAAAAAACACAGCAGAAAAGTCATTTAATAAAACAACTTATTATTCTCGAACCTTCAGTCATTACGGGAAAATCACAAACCTCGGACTTGTCGTATTGACATCGCTATCGGTCGGTGTCTCGGTTTGAGATTTTACAGTGAAGACCTCACTCCGGTTAATAAGAAGTTAGTAACATTTCTCAATAATTACTGTATGCGCAGTTACTACACCCGGACCCTCGGGTGATAAAAGAGAGTTAAGGTGTCAGTAGGGGTAGAGCATTTGACTTTGAGGAGGGGAAGGGAAGCTGAAATGGGCATGAATTATTTGAAACCTTCCACGGATAGTTGGGAAAAAGAATAAAACAATCCATTGTCTTATGGCTATATGTGCTTCTCGGTTATTCCAAAATGGACTGCTCGAAAGCTCAACACAGACTGCGTCCCGAGCCGTCCCCAGTCATGTCTCATGTCACGCGCGAGGGTTGAAGGGAAGGGTAAATCACTCGTGAGGGGGAGAGAGATGAAACACAAGAGCGGCGACTGGAGAAGGTGAAGGTCTTAGGTATTCGGTCAGTGAGTTAATTCTGAAAAATCGAATGTCAAGTTAATGATCCATGTAAACGCGGAAGACATCAGTACCTGAGTGGAAAAACCACCAATGAACTGGATAAATATAAAGGATCACGTTTTCAATAAAAAGTCGAGGTCGGTGTTTACCTTCGCGTTTCTACAGGAAGTGTTTACATAAAGGCATCAACGAAAGCAAATTGACTGTGTTTGAACTATGCGACAATTTAAGTCATTAACAAGTCTCCTGCATTTTTTTTATGATCTGCACTTTTGAAGATCTAACAAATAGCGTCATTTAATGTTTAAAACTTAAATGGAATCTCTTGCTGTAGGTGAGCTCGAGTGGTTTTCACTACAAAGTTTTGGTAACACTGAGTTGGGAAGGGTCGAACCTACGTTGGGCAAACGGATGAGGTCCGCGATCACCTTATCAAACATCATGATCCCATTGTATTTTTGTAAGAAGTTTACATCGATTTGTCTAATGTATGATAATCTGACCTCTCCAAAGGAAACCTCGTGCAAGCATTGTGTTTAATGTAAAATGAAGTTTTAAGTTATAGATATCACAATCGTTTATCTTCAGTTTTTCCCTTCAATAATCACACACTTCTAAATCTTTTTCAGCGGAGGCTAATTAATGTCATTTTGAGTTCTAGTACGAAGTCTCGAGGCCTTTGCCTTTTCCTTGTTTAGAGGTCTTTAGAACTTTATATCAGATCAACCTTGATTACTTGCACCTGTAGAAGGGGACTTGTCTAAGACAAAGACAAGTAAATCAAGTTAGACGAATAACTCGTCAGATGTATCCCTCGTTTCTTGGGTAAAAGTCATACTGCTCAGAAGAATATGTATCCACTTTTGTTGTCATTTCAAGCGCTGTTTCGTAACACGGTGGCGGAGTTTCCGGAACATCTTCCATCCAAACGTCCTCTTTCAAAGTTGAATCGAAAGTGGATTCATCGAATTTTTGAATAGCAGCCAGGGAAATAATCAGGCAAGCCTACTGAACAAGCTTTTACAACAACCGGCAGACGGTGAGGAACATGATTAGAAGGCAGTATCGGAGCGGGAAAGTTTTCCGCCAAATCTTCGTCTGGAATCGAAGAGATGACTACTTGAGATGGGTTGTGAAGTTTTGTTCTCCAGAATATTAAGGCATACTCCAAATAAAAACAATACAGCAGCAATAAACCCTAAAATCACTCCCACTTCGTCGGAAAAGTTTGCGTCCAGCAAAAACTGTCAAAACATGAGTAGCAGCACACCTGCTGTTATGCTGATAAATGCCAGAAGTAAATGAAACTTTAATTTCTCCCACATTGTAGTAGATTTTCAACAGGAGCTTCTCGTTCTCCAGTCATAAACAAGCATTTAGTGGTGCCTTCTTCACGATGGTTAGAATGTTTGAGGGCATCTGTATATTTAAATTAATCTTAGTACGTGCGACCCCTGTGGCCCCTGTGACGATTGTGCAAATGAAAACAATCACTTTCTGACACGGGATAATCAGACCAGATCTAAGTCTTTGATTCCTGCACGTTTAGGATTCAGTTGAGGGCATTGGCATCAGAGACATATTTTAATTACAAAGTAACCTCGACGGAGCTACGTCTTAGGCTTTTCGATTTTTTTTTTTATTTTCGCCTTTCCTTTTTCTCATTTTCTTTTCTTCTTGCTGCGGTGATTGACCTTCTAATGGGCTTGCTTGCAGTTAACAAACTTGTGAGAAAGCGTCATCGACTGAGACGGGCAATGTTTACCATGGAGTAGCCACGTGCAGTGGCAGGAAATTTTGCTCTGAGTTTTTCACTCATCTTTTTTGAGCATTTTTGTGCATACCTCAGGCTCCATAAGGCCGATCACTCTGATCTGGCTATTATTGGAACGGATCTTTTCCTCCTGCAGAAGTTGAGTATAGATGATGCCAATTTTGGTCAAAAGTGATGACGTCAGAAATGGAAGAAAGACCAAGGCTCGTCACGGCCGCTCACGGCCGGCAAAGGAGTCAATGGGTTGGCTACACTGAACTGAGCTAAGTAAATATGGATAAAACGGTTACAAAATTTTAAATTATGCTAAAGGAAATATCTGTGACATGATTTGTTGACAAAAATAGAGAAAAATCAAAACGTGTAGCAAAACGGATATATAAAGAAAAATAAAAAATAAATAGATCAAATTTCGTCACGCCTGTTTAATCCAAAGGGTTCAATGGTCTTGCCCTTGGAGACTAGAAATGCTTCTCTTGCCTTGCGAATAGCATCTCTATTTGAGGTGATGAGTTCTAGAGGAACGAGTTCTATGTACATGTTGTCGATGGAATGGGACAGGAAGGGTAAAGTATTCTGAAACGGCGGTTGGTTGATCAATGCGCTTTTTTTTTGAGATGGCTGTCTGTGTTCACCAAATCTGTCGCTGAGATGACATTTAGTCTCGCATATATAACCGTTTTATCCATATTTACTTTAGCTTCAGTGTTGCCCCTGAGGAAGGTTAGCTCTGTCTAACCGACATATTGGGCATTAAAATTACCATTTAAATGTGTCAGCCTTAACGGTCATAAATATGGTATCAAATTTCTGACCGGGTCAAAAATATAGGGTAGCAAAATTTCGCACATTTTGGTCATGAATAATGTAAAGCTTTCGGGAAAGTGAGCTGCACACCCGTGTGACCGCTCTTTTCTGGGAGCACCTACCCGGGCCATGATGCAAAACAAAACTTAATTGATAGGAGAGTCACACTACTCTAATAAGAATATCGAGGTGGTCATTTACTGATAAAGAATTGGTTAAAATTTTACATCTTACTGGGAAATGACTCTTTGTTGATGTCTAATGGCTGACACTTGCATTTTGATTATCAGAGCAAACAAGCTGTTTTCTTCGTCAGGGAACTTTTTAGCAGAAATAGAAAGCATGTTCATGTTCGATTCCATCTAGTTATAGAAACACTTGAGGAAACACTCTTACAGCAATTTCTCCGTTCTTCTCGTAAACTTCCACTCGTTACTGATTATGACGAGTGCGCAACCCGATCGAGTCAGCCATCACGCATACAAATCGAGAGCGCATAATCTAATGTTTTAGT
>JAHPZR010006746.1:20000-21632 GCA_019787425.1 Platygyra sinensis | reverse complement strand
TATCACGACAAGCCCATTTGTTCCGGAGAAATACTGGTGAAACTCCGGGGTCCTTTCAAAAATTAGCCATCGACCTGATGCCAATGCTCCTTCATTTAACATTAGATGGACTTCCACGCAGACGTCAACGACAACAAAAGATAAATATTATCAATCAGATTTTACTTGTGATGATGTGGTTCAGGAAATATCTCCACGTGGATACACTTGCACTCTGTTTTGACATTGATCCAACCTCGTATTATATATAGAACACTACCAGAACTTTGGAGATACTTCCAGAACCAAATCACATGGCCAAACGTTCTGGAATGGGGCAATCTAATGGAAAACCGACCTGAATTTCCTATTGTCGCTGGTGCAATTGATCGTGCCCCTTATCAGATCTTCCGACCCCTGTCAGAAGCTCAAAGTCTAAAATAAAACAATGGGCGCTTATCATTCGAACCAAAATGTCGAAATTTTCGAAACGGGTACAAATGGTACGGAAATTTCCTGGGAAATATTCCTGACAATCTAGAAATTGTTGAATTTCCGAAAAGCAAACCATTCAACCGAACGTTCTAGAAATTCCGGGATGAAAATCAAATGGAATGGACATTTCGAGGAAAATACGTTCGAAAATTTGGGTATACCCCACAAGATTGCCTCCTTTTTTGAAATTATGTAAATTCGCGATTTGCTAGTCAGCGCTAGTTGTTTTGGCCGCGATCACAGCGAGCTGGACATCTCACGCAAGGATGACGGAGACGCGTATCCGAAAATGAAAGTACTTTACAATCATTCCACTTTTATGTCGATAAATACTAGCTGCAGCTAACTTCGTGAAGAAAGCGTTTTATAATAATAATGTTTGTTTTGCGTATAGGCTGGCTAGGAAATGTACAAAGATTTAGAACGCGTGCAGAGCCATTGTACGACTCATTAAACCCTTTGTTTTGCAACATTTTCACTGCCGTTGTGGTTTGTATAAGGTCCCTGCTGTTGTGGTCTATAAAAAGTCACGATGTCTACATTTCAGTGTCCTGTGTGATTTACACCTAGAAATCATTGAAAAATTCCGGCTTGTCGATTTTCACACTGGAAAACTCTCTACCATTCGCCCATGGAAATTTCCGGAAATTCACACCGGAATTTTAGTTCGATCGAATAGAAAACTTGTGCTCGTAAATTTCGGAAAATGCAGTTCCATTCGTCATTGCGAATTTGCGGAAATTCAAACTAGGATTTTTCCTCGAACGGAATGCGGAAAGTGCCATTGATTTCAGTTTGCATTACGCGTGCTTTCTTAATTGTTTTTCTCATTACCATTTAGTGATTCTCGTTAGCATATAAGAAACGGGTTATCCGAATTCACTCTATTTATTAGATTGTAAAGCGATATAGAGCTTTTGTATATACCGCTATAGAAATAAAGTTATTATTTGTTATTATTATTATTATTATTATTATTATTATTATTATTATTATTATTATTATTATTATTATTATTATTATTATTATTATTATTATTATTATTACAGTAATCTGAAGCTGTGATAACAGAAAATTACAATTACAATTCAGCATTTTTGAAACACAAATTCGATTGGAAACAAAACGGAAATACGGCCGGTAAAATAGTCGACTTAC
>JAHPZR010006746.1:10000-15000 GCA_019787425.1 Platygyra sinensis | reverse complement strand
TGGGAGTCATCATAAACACCCTTAATCTCTTAACACCTAGGAAGAGGATTATACCATGGACATTGCGTCAGTCATAATTTTTTTATGGACTTTGCCTTAGTCGTAATTTTTTCCTGGCTACCGCCCTGTTTTTACTTATTTAATGTTGATCTGTTTGTGCAGAGAAAGTTTGCCTCAAAGTTTTAACGACTGCTGTCCGAAGCTCGCGAAGACACCAACAATACAAGATTGGATTAATGGAAGAGTTCATGAAGACTGCAGTGTGAGCAAAGTCCCATTCTGTCACCCAATCCACGAACGAGATGCCATGGAGAGTCGACAAAATATACATCGGAAAATAACATATAAGTAGAAAGATGTAAAACACGAATGTATTCATTGCAGTTTTTTTCACTCGCGCCACATGCATGGTATGCCCGACATTGGAGCTACTTTGTATAATCTGTTGCTGAACGTGAATCTGAGATTGGTGGTGGTGGACGATAAGATAGATTTTGATGTAAGAAAAAGTTGAAATTATAAGGCAAATAACAGTGGTCACCGCTGCCATAAGGTGACATTCACGCCTCTTCCAGAGATAAAAACCTGAAGAAAGTCCCCTAATCAACCAAATTGTGAGAACAGTGCATCTGACGCGAGATTTAGTGACCACACTATGATATCTCAGGTGCAAGACAAGTGCTATTAAACGGTCAACGCTGATGGCGGTAACTGTATCCAAAGATACGCCACAAACAAAAAACGCCATCATACCTGCTAGCAGTTTTAGAACATGAATATCTGTCAGTGTATTTGCAATGTAAAGTGGCTGAGCTAATAATCCAACAAGAAGATCTGAAACAGCCAAGCTGCAGAGGAAATTCATTGAAGATGAATGAATGGAAGGAGTTCTGATTACAGCGGTCAAAACCAAACCGTTTCCACAAATCGAAATCAGCATCAAGGGGGCATTAAGAGCGCAGTTTATGATGATGATACTTCCAATACTAGCGTCCGATGACACGTTATTTTCGTCTTTGTCGGTTTGGTTCATTGTTGGACCATTTAGTTTGCATTAGCCGATTTCCTTCCGACTGCTTGAAATGGAGAGGCTATAGGACTTGACTGAAATCGGCGGCCTTTTTTGTGTAAGTAATATTCATGCTGGCAGCACGAATCTGTTAGACAACATTGTTTCACAAATAGAGGTGCCTCCAATGCCTAAGCTCATCTTATGTAAATCACACCCTAAGAAAAAAAAACACCTTTTGTGTCCTTGTTTGTGGCATTAAGAGTGAATGCACTTACACTTCGTTTCGTGGATAGAATGATACTTAAATATTCTTTTATATCATGCATTTAATTACATTGACTTAAAGTCTTGGCAGCTGACGGCTGTTTAAATAATGAATATTTTTAATTCTAACGTTATTAAAGTTATGATTATTCATGTTCGGAAGATTTGGCCTGTAAGGAATAGAAGGAAAAGATCAGGATCTTGATGAAAGGCCAACGCGTTTTATTTAGGAATCAACCTTTAAAGCTAGCTTAAAAGTTTTGACACGAGCAGTTGAGAAAAATTTAGCAAATTATCTGTCATACCCGGCTTTTGTCAGTGGCGTGCATATATTCAAATACTTACTGACTGAGCACCGACAGAAATGAATGAAAACCCATCTCAAATGTATTCGTTTTTCACTTTTGATTATTGTTATTCTGTTATTAGGTGGTTTGATCTTGCAGAAATGGCCCATAATGGTTACAAACGTTACTCCCATCTCCATGACTGTATAAAATATATCATTATTTAAATAATGCATCTTTTATTAATTGTTCAGTGTAAATGTTTTTTTTCGGTAACTTGCATTTTAAACATCAAGAGCAGGTCAATACAGAACACTACTGTTTGCTTTAGAAGCAAAAACACGTTGTTATGCTTGTCAATTCAAACTGAATACAAGTAAACGAAAAGATAGTTTAAGAAGACTGGAAAGCTGGACACAACCAGTATTATAAAGCCTGGCCGCCAGTCATTATTCACCATCCAGCGATTAAAGATGATTAGTATATACCACACAAGTGAATAGTGCTTTTCTCGCACCTTGATTGGCTAGCTCGGAGGTGATTAGCCAAGTACTGTTTACCTCCAAGAAGCCGAGGAAAAATCAAATGGATTTTGTTGGTATATTGTCACAAGTAAAGTTTTTCTTTGGTCCGCTAGTTATTCAGCTTGTGGTGTGGTATATACTAAAACAATTATTCACCTCAGTGTCGGTGAAATTGTCACCTCCACTTCGGTGAATAATTATTAATTATTCGCATTCGCCGATGAGATTAAAGCCTCCTTTTAAAATGTGTTATTGGCACCGATTCAAACTTGTTTCGTTGTTCAATTTTCATCTTCTGCAGCAAGTGTAATATTGCAGCCATCATTATCGGCGTACCTCAAATCTATCGTGTTTTCATGCTTCATAGGAAATACAATTTCATCGTTACATCTTTTTATATTAAACCAGACGCAATATCCTATGTTAAAAACTTTATGCTGTCACTAGTATTGTCACTTTGCGAGTGGAGCTTTTAAATTTGAATTTATAAAATAACTGAGATACTACACGCGCTCTCATTGGTCGATAGGTGTGTTTTGATGAGAGTATATAAACCGTTGTGACAGTATTTTCCGTGTCTTCATAGAAGAATTCTCAGCAGGAGTGCAAGAAATTGGTCTAATCGCAGTAAGAGAATGATAAATGTCTAAAATAATCCACATAACTCCATTTAAGTGCTGCCATAACATAGCATACTGCTATATTATACGATAGGAAACATTTTCTGTCTTTTTTTGGAATTACAGAATTACATGGTTATATATATATACTTTTCATGTTACGACACTTACCATTGTAGGTAGGAACAAAGAACGGTGTTATTTTTTTTATGTTCGTCATTCAAATTCATGCCATCAGTCCACCGCTATCTCTTGCATTGATTTGTTGCTGCGAAAGTTAAGCACAGACAGCTGGAATTAAACATGTCAACCTATTGATGACAGCAAGAATGTAAACTGATATTATTTCATAGATACTGAGATTTGCACACGGAAAAAAGCCCGCGTAAAACTAGTACGTTACATGTAAATCCATTAGCAAATAGGAAACGCGAACGATGAATTTTCACTAGTGAAAAAACGTCGTTCGCTCAATCAGAAAAGCGAACGACGAAAATTCACTAGTGCACAATCGCGGCCCGCGAGTCTCACTCCGATTCTTGAATCCAACATGGCTAGTTCAAGGTTTGCTTCTTTAGAAGGCTCCATTGAGATGTTAACTGAAAAGAAAGAAAACCAGAACACAGTGAAGAAAACGAAACGAGACGTGATTTTTTTGACAGAGTTCCTTCAAGCAAAAGGAGAAACACGAAGTGAAACAGCTGAAATTCCTCCCACCGAGCTGAATGAACTTTTGAGTGAATTTATTTTAAGTGTTCGCACAAAAGAAGGACGACAAGATTTATGCAAACCGTCATCGCTTCGAGGTATGGTAGCGAGTTTTGAAAGGCATATTAAGAGAAAGTCCTATCCAGGCAGTATCATCAATGACCTGGTAAGTTTGTCCTTGAACTGTCATAAAAGTTACAGACTGTTTTTGACTAAATTCGGTTAAGATTGTGTTACTCTCTGTTAACGGAGACAAATGCCAAAAAACACTTTTTCCTTTTCGTTGTTAAACCTCATAAACATGCAAAAGCTTAACGAAAGCGTTAGGGGTAAGACAAGGTAAGAACTTTATTAATGTTTCTCAAACTCCTTAATAATTCATAAGTTTGACAGCCAATAAAAAATGGCTAAATTCGTCACGTGCATGAGTTTTGATACCCAATGAAAACCTAGATGAAAACCACACGAGTTTTGGATATCGTATCCAAACCACACGTTGCTTTCATCTGATTCCTCATTGGATATCAAGATTCATGCATCAAAACAAAAGAAATTAAGCATAAGAACAGAATTTTAAAAAAAAATTAGCATCCTTGGGAACTTGCATTTTAATTTAATAAAATAATGTTAACAATAAAACTCATGAAATTGGAAATTAAAACTGTTTTAAATACACATAGCGTCCGATAATAAATACTGTTCCATAACCAGTTTTCGGTGGATATCTCTTTACCTATGTTTTGCTCCAATTCAATGACAAATTTTCTTTGCCAACAATTCAGACTCAAGCATAACGATTTCCTTAATATGCAAGTCCAGCGCTTTGAAACCTAATGTAAATCAGGTGATATCTGAACGAACCTCCCGAAGGAATGGATATATATTTTTCTTTACCCGAGTAATTCGCTATTCGTTAAAATAGTTTACGCGTATTTGGTTTATACCTTGATGACGGGGAATACGACTTTCTTGACTTAATTCTCTTCTTCGTAAACCATTTTTGGCTTCGATCCTTCGTGCCACTCCTTCCTCGCTCGTGGTTGGACGCTAATGAATCATGCATACAAACGCGTTCTTTCGGAAAAGGGGAAATATTTAACATCGCATAATTTCTTATTGTTTCGTTTGCGAAAACATGTCACTGTATAATTTCCTATTGTTTCATTTGAGAAGCCATATCAAAAACTCGTGCTTCGTGTTTCATCAGGGGTTCCGAACACCTCGAAACAATAAAAGCACTCGGCCTGCGGCCTCGTGCTTTCATTACTTTCTCGGTGTTTGGAACCCCTGATGAAACACTCGCACTCGTTTTTGATATATTACATCAAACTCTCCAGCATTCAATGTACACTAATTGGAGACACCTAACTACTGAATTACTTATCCAAAAAAAAATTTCTAAAAGAAACCGCTTGTACAAGTTATTTCGCCAGGTCCCTACAAATGTAGACTGGTTTGCTTGTAGGTTACAACGAAATAAAGTTACTGTCATGAAAAGGAGGGCTGTAAAAGACTTTGTTGCAGCTCCCAACTCATCCTACAATTCCTCTGGCCTGTTCTGGAAACGAATGAGACCGATACTTAC
>JAHPZR010006746.1:0-2500 GCA_019787425.1 Platygyra sinensis | reverse complement strand
AGGTCTTAATGTAACATACAGCGGAAATTAAAATGCAGATAACGATGTTAACAGCAACAGAGAAGTAAAATAGAAACTCTTGCTCCAAAGGGAAAACAGAGATAACAGAAAGCAGATCAACCAAAGAATTGCTGATGTCTTCATAGCGCGATGAGTAGTCATTAAATTGGGATATCTCATGTGATAATGAAGAGCGAGGAGCCGATCCACACTTATAGCTGTTCACTATTGTGTAAAGCGAAACACAGCACTCGGAAAAAGCCATAACGGTTAGGGGGTAGCAAAGAAAGCCCTTTTCTGTTTGTAGATGAGCAAACTAAAGCGGTTGTACAACAAGACCAACAAGAAGATCAGAGACAGCCAAACTGCAGAGTAACATTACTGACGGGGAACGAAGCGAAGGTGTATTCAATATGGCGGCCAGCACCAAAGTGTTGCCAAGAATTGTTACAACAATGAGTGGTACATTGAGAACACTGTTTAGGACAGCTTTGTTTTGTGGAGGAAAATTAGTGCTCATACCCACGAAATAAACGGAATAAATAATGCTACGTTTTGAAATAACAACAGAGTGCTGGCAACACTTGGTTAAACACACTTCACAAATGTTACATTGGAAAAATCAATTTCCTATTCTGAATTAAAAAAATCCTGCTGTAAGCTTAATGATGTCTACCTTGTAACAGAAACAGGGTTAAATGGGAAGTGTGAGAGACATTTGCTTTCCGTAAATTTCTATCATTTGTTTAAAGCTTAAGACCACTTTTGCTCTGTTATCTTAGTGTATGTTGACATTGCAACAATGTGCATGTTGACAGTTTTTTAAATTCAAGGGAGCTGTAGAAATTAAAGGTCGAGCAGCTGTACCTAGTGGTCGGTTGTGCACATAGATAGCAAAAGGTGCGAGTGTCAGAATAACTCTCTTGTGCTGAGTGATTAAATAAAGATGCTTAAGTGTTGACCTAGAGCTACAATTCTCTTTCTGTTAGCAACAAGTTTAATAAATGTAATAACGGATGTTTCGATAATTGGACACCAGATCACTCCCAAAATTATGTTGAATGTTAGAATATTGTGGTATATTGGACAGGGTATATTTATATATCGAAACCTCCGGGGAAAATTTTTCTGTTTATTTTCTATAGTGTTGTTTCCGATCTAGGTAAAATCCTTAGGGAAACCCTGTATTTCCCAGGTAAAAAAAGGCGTTTAAACCAGCTGCAGTTTTGCGGTACCAACCAAAATGGAGGCGAGCGGGTGTCTTCAAGATCATCAGTTGAATCTCGTCACCCAGCAAGTCAGATAATAATAACAACAACAACAATGATAATAATAATAATAATAATAATAATAATAATAATAATAATAATAATAATAATAATAATAATCAAACTTTATTAAAACATCACAATAAATTACAAGATTAAAAAGAAAGGCTAAAAGAACATCATAATAATAATAATAATAATAATAATAATAATAATAAAACTTTATTGAAATTTCAAAATAATTACTTACAAGATTAAAAAGGCTAAAAGAACAGAGTAGGGTATAATTGATAATAAAAGTTCAAAATTCTATAAAATTACGAATTCCATGATCCAGAGATATTAAAAACATACAATCGAATTATACTAATGACGGCTAAACCAGTGTCCATTAAAAGCACTAAGTATAAAAGTACGGTGGCCCAAAAGGGCCAACACAAACAAAAAAAGAAAGCGGAAACAAAAAAGAGCACATCACCAAAGAAAAACAGAAAACGCAAACAAAAAGAACACATCACCAAAGAAAAAAGAATATGCAAGCAAAAATAGCACAACGCAAATAAAAAAGCAAAACGCAAACAAAAAGCAGAACACACAAAAATACAAAAGGCAAACAAAAAGCAAAACGCGAACAAGAAAAAACACGGCGCAAAAAAAAATACAAAACGGAAACAAAAAAAAACGCAAACAAAAAAGCAAAACGTAAACAAAAAAGCACGACGCAAACAAAAAAAACCAACTCAAACTTCACCAATCGCAGGTCAATCACGCGCACTTTAATGGCTTCGTTCTTCGTTCCTGCAGTTTTTTGACTTACGGAAAGCGTTAGTCCTTTTTTGGCCCATATAAAGAAGTTCTCAGTTTTAATTTCCAATTTTTTGCAGATATGATTAATTAGAAATTACGCAAATCCAAAACTAGCGGTGATTGTTGCTTTTCAAAATTCCTTGATCCGGTGTAGTGGAGAAGGGAAAAATTTGATACATTTTCAGACATTTTCTCTCTCAGGTTTTTTTAATAATGATAATAATAATGATAATATTAATAATGATGACGATGATGACGACGACGACGATGATGATGATGATCATACATATTACACTAAGCGAAAAAGTCATCTGTTTACAAAAGTGGATTTAAAATGTGACATACGAACTCTAGGTAAGATGTAATCGCAGCCCCTACAGCATAATTGCCTAGTAGGTCTCGCTGGTAAGACATCATCGTACGAA
>JAHPZR010006745.1:7500-15325 GCA_019787425.1 Platygyra sinensis | reverse complement strand
TTATAGACGTTGCACTAGTTGCGTTCACGTGGTGTAACGCAATCCTAGTCCAGTCTGTACGAGATTTTTCAACTTTGTAGGTCGCCAAAAGGCCATATTTTTTTGGCCAGAATGCTTTATCTGTTATTCGAACAAATAAGAATTCTTTTCCCACTTTTTCTCTTTATCTTACTCACTTTTTTCCTCAACTTTTTATTTTTCTCTGCTTTTCATAGTTATATTAATAAAATAAGTGTTAATAATTAATAATAATAATAATAATAATAATAATAAATAACTTGTAACTATTGATCGACTGGCCCGCCTAGACTAGCATAGCTATCCGCGGGTCTGTCCAACTGCAGGGGTTTCAATAAAGTTTGAAGTAGGCAGCCAGTTTGAGAAGAGTAGGCGACGCTAGGGGGGTGTGGGGGCATGCCCCCCCCCCCCCCGAAAAATTTGAAATCTGGAAGCTCTTTAAACACTATTTCCAGCGTTCTGGGCATCAAACTGTGTGTAAATATAAGTACGATTTCTTAGCGCAATGAGGCGTGACCTTGATCTCGAAATTGAGGTAAAAAGTACATCCAAGCTCATCAAAATAAATTTAATTTGTTTGAAAGGATCGTTCTTTTATTACTTCAATTTAGGCAGAAAGTAGCCGACGTCTCTGATCGAAGAAGCCGACGCTCTTCGTCAGGCGTCGGTGCTTATTGAAACCCCTGTAACTGTAAAATGTAGATTTTTAGTTAGAAATAAAATGATGATGATGATGTTAAATGTAAACGTCAGAGTGATTTTCAGTTTTATTCCTTGCCATTCAGTCAGCCACTACACATGCTTTAGCTAAAAGATGACATGACAGGAGATTAGAGTAAAGGCTGAATAGTAACCCTTCCAGGAACCATGATGAATTGACAAGTTAAGGTAGTCAGAACATTCAGATCCTTTCCATATAAATATTAATAGTCCTTAATTGTTCCAAAATAATTTGCAAGCAAACAGCCCGAATCTGAAATGTTTACAATGCATTAGACGAAACACTGGTTGCTGGTGTAAAATAATTTAGTGGAATTTAAGCCACTTACAGTGGCAGGTCCAAGGGACATTCAAAAGGAGAAGGGGAAGTTTGGTCCTTTGGTCCTTACAGTAATTTCAACTGTAAAGTAGGGTGGGCCGGCTGCAATATTAGAACTGGTTCTAGCTTTGTATGCTGCAGAGCAATAAAAGACATCATTTCATTGTAGACATCAGAATAATGAGTTATAAACTGTCAGGCTATCCTGAGGCTGGAACATTGTAAAAGATACACTTAACTTGGCCAACTTAAGTAATACATGTACTAATAATATCCAAAGAAGAATCTACTTGTCTATTTTGTGTTCAGTGGTTCCAGAACAGAGAAAAACAAGGTGTAGCATCTTACAACTTTGCATGGTACTCATTTGGTATATTATTTTTAGGGGCTGTCCATTTTAGGGTAGTCCATTTTAGGGTAGTCCATTGGGGTAGTCCATGGACTGGGGGTCAGTGTTTTGTCCATCACCTCTCCACAGTGCACTATTCGGCTGTATTTCAGAGGTGACGTATCTGATGGGGAATGAAATAGAGAAAGGAGATCAAACTGAATGCCGATGGTTTTCAGTGCGAGAAGGTATTTAATGGAGATCGAGGACGGCCACGCTATAACATAACGAAACAAAAGTTGGAGTATTTTCTCGATTTTGGTTTTACTACAACAGGAATATCTGCAATGTATAGGCGTTACGAACCAACAATCAGAAGACGCCTCCATGAATTTGGGCTAAGTAATAGGAACTTCGAATACACGATCATCGACGTCTGCAAGTTGGGCATATTGACACATGATTGCTTCCAATCTATCCAGTTTATAAAATAATCTGCTTCATGGTACTGTAGGTGTCCAACGTTTAATTTCTGGATTATCTCAAGTAGCCCGCTTCGAACACTTTCCTTAATAACACACGGCCAAGCTGCCGCCATCTTTTGCCTGTCGTATTCAGCGATGCTTTTGCGGGCTCAGGTATGAGCGGTCAATCAATATTGGATCGATATTTAATAATTGAATGGCAACAAGCCAATTGAATGAAGAATAGAAAGGCATAATAGGGTGAACGATAAACGGACATCACTAAATAATCAACACATAATTGAATGAAAAATACACACAACTGAATGACGAATACACACAATTGAATGTCAAATACACATAATTGAATGTCAAATACACACAATTGAATGGCAAATACACACAATTGAATGACAAATACACATGCATCACTGAATGACAAATACAGGAAATAGAGTTTTTGATATGAAAACTGCTTCATAAATCCATACCCTTAATGGCGGGAAATTACTGGTTGAGGACTGCGTGAGGGCTCCGAGAGGCAGAGTCGCGTATGCGCAACTCGTGAGACTGTCCCTTTAGATAGTGGTCAATTCGTTTGCCTTGAATACTTCGCTCTTTCCAGTTTCTTATTCGACTGCAGTGATGGTGGACAATATAAAGGATTTTGCTCTGGTTCTTTGTATTAAATTGTGCATACCTATGAAAGTTAAATATCAAAACTTGTTCAATACCTACAATGTTCGGCCGGAAGTTATTGCTATCTAATAGTTGAGAGGGAGGTGGCACGAGAAGCCTGAACAAAAATGCATCGTGGGAACTACGGTATCTCGTCATCGGTCCACAGAAACCTCTGGCGTTGCAGAGACGCACGTTTTCGGAAGTTTCATGCCTTATAAATGCGTACATTGTTCTATTGTTTAAAATGTTTTCATCCAGTCGCTCAAACCCTTTATCCACATAACAGTCTGCGTTCATTATCGTTACATTTCTACGTAACAAATTGTTCGAAGCTAACTGGAAGGCGTCTTTGCAGCGCATGCGCCGATAAAGAAAATGAAATTATAATTTCCAGTCCTCAGGCAAATTCTTGGCCCCAATGACCTGACGATCCATATCGCTTTCAAGGAGAATATAGATTCTATAACTTTGGAAAAAAATCCCAAGAAAATTCACGGTTTATAAGGCACGTGTAGCTGAAAAGAAAAATAGGCCCTTAGCAGTTTACGATCACATGGTACAAAAACCGCCATGCTGGAGAGCATATCCAAAACAAAAGAATGTTTAGTTAAGTTGCTTTGTTTTGGATATCCCAGTGGGCGGTTTGCTCTCTAGCGTGGCGGTATTTGTACCATGTGATCGTAAACTTCAAAGGGCCCATTGGGAATGCTTGCAGCGAATTCTGATTTTAACACGACGCGCGTTTTATCAGATAAACTCACGATAAGTGCGCTCAGCGGTCCGGGTTCGAGCCCTGGCCAATGACATTGTGCCTCTCAGTCCACCCAGGTGTTTAGATGGGTACCGGCGAACTTAATGCGGGGGGTTACCCTTCGATGGACTAGCATCCAACCCAGGGGGGAGTAGAAATACTCTAAGTCGCGTCATACAACAGAAACCGGGATAACCTCCGGCCTGGTGGCATGGTCCACTTGGCTCGTATACAGACTTAACCTACTACCAACAATTTACCAGTCATCGTTTACAGTCCTAACAGAAGGCATTTTGAGAGTAAACTGCCTTCATGTTCATAAAAAGCAGAAAACATTAATCCTTTTTAAGTTCGAACCCTGAACTCTTGATTCAGGATCTAGACAAGGCCATTATCCAGACTGAAAGAGAGCGTTCCCTCAGACTTGTTCCCAGGACTTTTCCATTTGAAAAGGCCCTAGGAACGAGGTTGAGAGTTCTCTGTGTGGGTATGTTGCGAAAAAAGGAAAGTCAGGTTAACTGCTGGTTTTCACCGTCAGGCCATCAAAAATGCATAAAAAGCGTTGTCAAGATTGAGGTCTGTGCACTTTTTTATACATGTCATACGGACGCGTTTCATACCCCCGGAATATGGACGCCATCTGTCATTCAGTTTTCAACGAGAACGACGAATTGTTAATCCAGTACGCTGACAGATTCAAATACTTTGTCTACTGGAAGGACCGTCCAGTTAGCAAAGCCTTAGAAGACCTACACCGCAGCCTTTTCGGGCCGGTATTTTGATGTCACTTAGCCTAAGTAGCAGGCTGGATTTTCACGGGAGTGCTTTTGTTTTGGCGTCGAAGCCGTGAGCACGAGTGGCGAAGCCGTGAGCACGAGTGGCGAAGCCGTGAGCACGAGTGGCGAAGCCGCGAGACGATATGTGAGGAGTCCAGTTGAATCTTACTCGCTCACGACTCCCGCCAGCTACACAGTTTAATCGCCACGGAACCAAAATGTTTAAGGTAATTCCTTAGTATTGCATTGCGCATCCCTATTGCGCACGATTTTTGCGTCATCAGCGCGCGCACACGAGCACGTGCACGTGCAAAACGTAAGAGATTTCCCTGAAACTAAGCTCGATAACGGAATAAATTCTCCTTTTTCTCTTAAACGAGCACGATGACCCCCGATTTTTCTTTTAGGTATTTGCTAAGAACGGTCTAATGAAAAACATATTTGAAAAGGAAAAAAAGTTTGATAGTAGAACATGATTTTTTTTGGAAAATAGTTCCCAACTGGGTGTATTTTGACCAAGGCGAGGACTTCAAGTTAACCACGGAACTATCCGAAAAAGTGCAATATTCCCGCAACCAGGCAACCAAAAACGGCTTAAATGAAGCAATACTGCTTATTTCAATAAATGAAGCTTTACTTTCAAGACAAAACTTTGTTCCTTTCAAGTAACCAAGATTTAATTCTGTATGAAGGTGATTCGAACTTTTAACTCGCAACCAGTAAAAATACTCCATTTTAAGAACTTGCTGACGCGTAAACAAGCACGGTGACCCCACTTTTTTATTGCATTTTTATAATGTTCATACCATGAATGTTCATTACGCCAAGTTTCAAAAAAAGTTTGATAGTAGAGCAATTTCAAGGGAATTACCTTAAAAATTCAAACTTGGTCTATTGCAAAACGAAGAACCCTGTCACTGCTATAAATCGTTTTCATGTGATGTCATCAAATTCCAAAATCCAAAACCAAAGAGCCACGATAGTCTTAATCCCTATCAGGCATAAGAAATTCTAAATTTATATCTGCTTACAACTTTTCCGCTCAATAGCGTGCTTAGTTTGCAAACCAGGGCAATTTGAAGTTCAGAGTTTTAGCGGTGCTTGACATACCCCACCGATTACGTTTGTTGAAAAATATACACTTATCTAGTGAATTTTAGTCTTTCAGTTTAGGAGTTAAAGTGTTAGGAAAAGTGTTTGTGCAAAGTTTTGTTTGTTCCGCTCAGATAATCAGTACCCTAGATAGCCAAAGAAAGTTTCAGATGTTTACACTCTTTTCCGGCCGCATCCAACATGGGGGCTCCTTATTTGCACAAATCATTTCGACGAATATCTGAAGTTTGGGCGAACTCAGAGACCTAAACAGTGAGATAAATCAAAATAAATTAAACTGACCTAATTACACTAAACTACAGAAACGAAGGCAATATACAAGATCAACAAAGATACAAAGGAATGTACAAGGCGTCAGAAATATCGTAAATTATGACAACAAGGGGACTCTTCAAGTACGATGCCCAAAAGGGGAGTGCTGGGCGGGAACCTGCCAAAATGCGGATATGGCTTGCGATTGCTGGCTTTTGCATAGAGTGAATACTAAGAGTTTATCTCTTGATATACTTAAGTGATTGTACCTCTACTAGCAGCCAGAAGTTAAGTATCAATCGAACTTCGGTACATGTACATAGGTTCATGCACATAGGTTCAAGCAGTGAAATCTCGATTTCAAAATCGTTGTACAACGAGACTGACTGAGTTCCAGCATACAAGTTCTTAATTTAGACAGGCTTCACCAATAATACCGATGCCTTCCCTAAATTACACAACATGACGGAAAGCAAGGTTGGGACTAAAGCGGCCTTCACACGGCAAACTAAAGTTGGCAAACTCGTGTTGGCAAACTCAAGTTGATGTGTGTGAACGGCACAAAAACAGTCGGCAAACAAGTCGGCAAACTGTTGGCGACAAATAGAACTTGCCTCTATTCTTGCCAACTTTTTCGCCAACTTATTCATGTTGGTAAACTCGTATCTGACGTGTGAACGGTTGGCCAACATGTGTTGGTAATTTTCAACCAATCAAAACGAGCTCTATTCACGTGGTTTATTTGCGTGACACTTCACAAAATGGGGGACGCGAGCCAACGCTTTTTAAATTTAATATTAAAGCGGTTCACAATTGTTCGGCTGTTCGGGACGTTTCATCTATAGCCTACAAAGATACTAAAAACAAACAAAACAAAACGGAGGAGCGCGCGGACAAACTTGGTTTCGTCCAAACCTTTCTAATTCTCCACAGCTTTCTGGTTCTTCTCTTCTTATCCTCTGTTTCACTGTTGTACGTAACTGAAACTGAACTAAAAAGCGGCCATGTTGGAAAATGCCGTGTTTGTTATTTGCCACGAGTTTGACGTGTGAAGGAACGAGTTTGCCAACTTTTTGAAGTTTTCCAACACGAGTTTGCCAACTTAAGTTTGCCGTGTGAAGGCCGCTTAAGACAACCTTTATTCACAACAATGAAATATATAATATATGCCCAAGTTAATTGAAAATCAATAAGTGAGATAAATCACAATAAAATAAACTTAATTACACTCCAAAGCCAGACAGACTTGATGAGATATTGTGAGTTGTATGTAAAAGAGATTTAGGGTTAGGGTTAACTGATTGTAATCTAATATGAAGGGGTACCGTAAGGCAAAGACGCACAGCATCAGAATGCCAATCCCTGCGCATCTTGAAGAACGCTGGCTTGGAATGCAATGGATGCCCCAACCCTACGAAATATATGGGCGGCATAATATTTGGCTGGCAGGCCAAGCAGTTGAAGAATGCAGCGCAGTTTAATTGTGGTGAAACATAACGTAAGTAAGAGGTTTAAGCGTAAAATCTGGAGAACTAAGGAAAGTAAAGGCCTAGGAAGTAGAGGGCAACTGAACCGTAAAATGCAACGACCCTATAACTTGCATAACATTTATTATCTGTTTGTCTGCCTGTCTGTCTGTCTGTCTATCTGTCTGTCTATTGGCAGAAGTAACTGGGTAAAGGGGAATTTGCGACTGTCAGTAAGGAGACTACCCGTTCCATAAATTGTCTGGGTTTGCTCCACCGGATAATAGCCAAGGCTCCCCAGGGATGAACATGAATCTGAATGCAGCAGGTGACTGAAGGCATCAAATGATAATGGGGAATTAACGAGAAGGAGGCTTTTCCGAAGCAGCCCAAAAAAATGACACCAAGCAGGCTTCCCAAAAAGAGGCATCCAAGCTAGTGCGCAAATTGAGTTGGGAAATACCAATCAAAATGCTAGGGGTAATAGGTAGCTTTTGGGCGGGTGTTCCCCGTGAAAGAGTTTGATTTCCGTTAACAGCGACTGTAAGGGCCAATTGTTCATATATAAGCGGGCTAAGGGAAAGGAGTTAGTCTTTGGGACCCAACAGGAAGGGAGAGACTGGGTGGGATGCTTTTGGCGTTCCCCTGATGGCTGTGAAAGGGATGCGACCGGGCACATGCCTTGCCATTTACCTTATGGTTGCAAACATGAGCAAAATGGCATTCATAAAGAGTGCAACCCTTAATTCGATTGAAATTCCTACAGATAACTGTACCATTCTGGGGTAAAATTGGAAAACGAGCTAAAAATAAAATACTTGCTAAACAAGCTCATCGACAATGGTTTATTTGCTCATTAGCATTTACCGAAACATACAACTAGTTTTACTACAAAATATATGGTACAATAACTTACAATTCTTACATTAATAATACT
>JAHPZR010006745.1:0-2500 GCA_019787425.1 Platygyra sinensis | reverse complement strand
TCCTTCCCCATATCCTTGGTGTATTTTACGCTAAGTCTCTCGCGACTAGACTTCCAAGAAGTCGAATCGACTTTTACTAAGACGAGTCGTGTCGCCGACTTTTCCTATCCTACCCCATATCCTTGGTGTATTTTACTTTAAGTCTCTCGCGACTAGACCTAAACTAAGTACGAGCCGTAACGATTTGAGTCGAGTCGTATCGAGTCGTGAACCTTTAATTCATACCCTACCTGTATCCTTGATGTATCTAATAAATACATCCCTTCCAGAAGTCGGGACTTTTCGCATGTATTAGCTCTAGAATTACTACGGTTATCCAAGTAGTAATGGTACAATCCAAAAACGATAACTGATAACTCTTGCCACTAGACTTCCGTTGACTCGAGTCGATACCTACCATAGACGACTCGACTCCGTGCGGGTATATTAGACAACCCTCATTGTCAATTTAAAATGTGCGAGTGGTTGTTGTCGAAGTGCTAATGTATATCATTCTTAAGGCACGTGAATTCATCCTTTCGCTATTGGCCTGCCTTTCTGTAGCCTCGAGCAAAAGTTTCCACCATAGACTTTAATTACGTTCAGGTGGCTTTATGAATAGCTATAAACGAATGACGCAATAACCTTGTATCGTTGTTGTTGAGATGTTACCGTGCGATGGTACCATCCTACAGTTACACAGTCAAAAAAGCGTCAATGAAATGGTCAACAAAGCAATTAAGTCAAAGGAAAATGGGCTCCAACAATTAAAAAAGTTTCTTCCAATTCCTTTCCTTTTATTGTTTCCTTCGTTTTTTGCTGAAATTGTAATAAACAAGAGAAATCGTTCAAATCTATCAAATCGATGCAAATCGATACTCACAATTTTTTGGGCGCTGGATTTGAAATCAGGAGGTCCCTGGTTCAAATCCTCCACCCTACTGCCATCTGGATTTGTTCTCCGGCGCGGCGGTAGTCCCGAGTTCAACTCCTCGACGACGTTGTGTAAACAGCCAACTGGTTAGCCTCTCGCCAGTTGGGATTCTTAATAGTTCATGTTCAATTTGCAATATTTAGTAACTTATTTACAGTGTCCCCAATTAACACTACACTGCTAAATACACTCAACACTTAAGAGGCCCTGACTGAGAAAGCGTGTCAGACCTTGGAAACGGAGGTCGGCCAAATTCAATGAAACTTGGTGAGGACATTGACCTTGATGAACTATTACTAGATCCAGTTTTATTTGTCTTCATTCTATCTTCTTTCACTTTTTCAGGGGGGGTCCTATTTTGGGGTCTCAGAGTACAAAAAAACACCCATATGAGAGGTAACTTTCAAGTACCATTACAATAAATGCAGAAAGCTCACAGCATATATAATGGTATAGGATGTTTGTACTAAGAACCTACTTTTAAAGGGTTTATGGCTTTAGGGAATATAATTATTGGGAGGAGATATACATGACACTAAATTTGCTCAAATTTCGACCCCCCTGAAAACACGAAAAATAGCTCAACTTCAAAAAATCATAATTTTTACCTGTAATCCTATTAAGAATCAAGACACACGTCATGAGTTACCTAAGGGCATCTATAATCCAAAACAGTATAGAAAAATTTGGGTCATTAAGATTTGCTGCTTTCCTGGCATCATTATTACGCAACACTTTTGCAAAATGACCTCATTTGCATAAACCTAATTTTGACTTAAAAATCACTGTAAAATCAGTTTTTTTCCCAGCCTAGATAATTTTTAAGGGAAAGAGAATGTTTCATAAATTTGAAAGAGTGATTTCGTGTAAACAAAATAAAAGGAAAATAAAATTACTGTGCTATGAGTCATGAAAACGCTTTTGGCCAAGCCTGATGTGGGACTTGAAATTAAACTTATACACTACTGGCTACACAGTTATTGCAAACTCAATTAATCATAATATATAGTGATAACGTAACAGTTAAGTAAAGTTTTCTGAAGCAAAATAATGTAAAATATCTTGCAATCATTCCTCATTTTATCTGTGTTTGTACTGAAGACTAGTTACAATTTGGCACCAGTCTCCATGCGTCGAACAACAAACAGAACTTGCAACAAGATAGTTGAATTGGACGATGACTTACTGCTCATTTGGCAATAACTCAGACCCTTGTAGTGCTGTAAAATAGGCGCTACATGACGATGCCATTGTGTCGCTTATGTCCTGCACGTCGGATATGGGGCCATGGCTCCAAAATTAGTATAAAGGTTTCGGAGCATCGGGCATTAGAGGTTGACCAAAGGCCAGGACAAGTGAGTAAAACATTCTTACAGTGTGACAGGACAATCAGCTGCAAACTAGTCAGATTCTTTTATACCAGGTCTTCTTATACATGGTAAAATGATGCTTAATTGACAAGCACGATAACAACCTTTATCCGGTTTTGTCACCAGTTTATTCATTCAATTCCCTTAAGTTTACTTCAAAATTAGCAAATTACTTTTACAGTTAATGAAACCAATGAAAACGATCCGTTTGGCAGAA